>JAURVB010011279.1:0-25554 GCA_033002965.1 Piper betle | reverse complement strand
AGCGGTATTGCTATAAGACTTGACTCGACACCGGCTCGAGTCAAGAATGATAACTAATTCGGAATAAATCCTAGAAAAATTGAAAAAAATCCCTTAAAATCAAACAAAGCAACACAACATCCAAATGACATGCTGTATATGTAATAACCCACCCGAATACCATCTAACGTGTCCTAATGCGTTATTCGGCCTAAACTAATTCTACAGTCACAACATGGAAAAAATAAAATTATCAATTGTATACTCTTATACCTACTGATAACTCAGTCTGTTGATGCATATCTGACGGTATCATCGATACTTGGGTATACATGAACCCTCATAGCATGTGCGCACTGTGGGCCTCGGCCCCGCACACGTATTCTGAAAGCTGAATGGACTCAACTACGGTCAAACCGATCGGCTAATGACATAAATGACATGCAATTCACAGTACACACCAATACAATTACGATCAAACTAAAATGTACCGAAAATAAAACGGACAGAGTCTCCCCTAAAAGTGCAATTAGGGTCTACCCTGTTAAAATAACATATACCAATATATGCATATATCAACAATTTCATTACACATAATCTAATATATTGTATACTCATTATGAAACTAGGGTTTCAACCCACCACACTTCTGTTGCGTGCTCTGACCATTTCACCTCTTGTCATCATGTCGTAATTTTTCATCACGTCATAACATCATCTCATTGCATTTAATCATATTCTATCATGTCTTAGCATTTCGCATCATTCACAATATAATAGCATGATAAACACAATATAATCACTCAATTGACTCATATGTGTGCAAGCGACAACAGTGCTCCTCCGTCCAAACTGGCTCTTCTAACTCGTGATTATTACCTATATAATATAAAAACACGTCAATAACAAGTGTTACTGGTCAGAAAAATAAAATAACTATAACAAGCTAGCTATGAGCGTAACACCCCAAATCCAGCTCACGCTCGTGAACCGAACCGGCATGTTACAGGCCCCGGTTAGGTCGGCTAACCCGAACCCAACTCGTGCGATGATCCACCCTGCGTCTTAAGATGAAGATTAACCGCATGGATGAATGCACAAATTCTAACATGGTACTACATGATGACATACAAATCAAAGTACACACCAAGACAATCCTGATAAACTTAATGAAAATTTTGTAAATATAACAAACAAGAGTTTCCCCTAAAAATGCAATTAGGGGCCACCCTGTCAAATATACATATGCAAATATATATATAACTATTTATCAAACAATTTCATTCCTACAAAATACAAAATCTAACATGTTGTAGCTCATTCTAGAACTTGGGTCTCAACCTACCATGCTTCCATTGCCCAATCTATTTCTGTTCACATCATCTCATCATCTTTTAGCACTTAATTACGTCCTATCATCATATCTTAAACATTAATCACTTCATATCATGTTCTAGCATTTCACGTCATTCTCAAGATAATAACATCATAACAAAATATTAATTACTCTATCGACTGACATGTGTGTGCAAATGACATCATTGCTCCATCCAAGGCATCTTTTAGAACTTAATGTGTACTCTCAGGCAGTCGCCTTTAATACCCTTTGAACCACAAGTCCGGACATGCGTTATACTAAACAGTACCCGTAAGCCTCCACGTTCTCCGGGTGTGAGGAACTCAAACGCAGAGTTGTCAGTACCAATTTTATTGTTCTTTTCTAAGTTACATCGTGGTCACTTATCATGTTCCGAGCTCGAGTCTACCTCATTAGATCACTCTCTCTACTCTTCATTCACACTTAATCTCATCATGCAACTCATCGTTTCATCCATCATTAAGCATTAATCACATCAATAAACCAACCCTAGTATGCTGTGCTAACAATCATCAAGTTTAAATTATAAAATTAGGAGGTAATTATACCCCTCACGTCGTCAGCAATCGGCGATGGCTAGGGTTCCATCGCGCGTCTCGGAGCTCGGAATTCGGTGCTCATCGGCGTCCGACATTCGAGTCAGGATCGAGCTGGATGAACTCTTCGGAAGATTTGGCGAATTCCAGCGAATCCAATTTTCCGGTGGGTTTGCCGGTTTTCTGGCGGCTTTAGAAGTTTTCCGGCACCCTTCCGACGGTTTTTCGGCGACAATTGCCGGCGGAGTCTACTAGCTGGATAGGGGTCATATAGGGTACCATTGGAACCGGCTCGGCGAGCTTGACACATCCACGATGACGACATTGTCGGCCGAGGTGGTGGCTCGCCGAAAAATGGCTAAAACAGAGGCTGGCCGTGGTGGTGTGGAGATCCGGCCGGGATGGGCGGCGTTGGACTCCGTTACGGTCGGGGAAGATCACTGGGTGGTCGATGGTGCTGAGGCGACCACCTGATCGTGGCCGCGACGGTCGTCGGCGGTGGAATAAGCGACACGACCGAAATGTAGTCGCGGCGCTAGGTGAGGCGATTCCGGCGTCGCGACTGCCTGGCAGCGGCCGAGGCTGGTCGGGGCGGCACGACAACACCGTGGCAGGGCTAGGTAGTGCCGATCGGTGACCCGGGCAGCGTCGACAGCGGCGGCGGCAACTCTGGACGGGGGCGGCGTTCGGGCAAGGGTTTGGGAAGAAGATGTCGGGAGGGGAGAAATAACTAGGGTGGCAATTTTGTAAATAAGACTTGACTCGTCTCTGGCTCGAGTCAAGTATAATAACTAAGTCCTATTAAATCCTAAAACATTCATAAAAAAATCGGGAAAATCCCGTAAAATCAAACAAACACCGCAACATTATAATGATATGCTCTATGACTAACAACCCACCCAAACTGCCCGTAACGCGGTAAACGGCCTAAAACTAATTCTATGATCCACTATATATAAAAAAAAAAATGACTAGCATACTCACATATATCTGATAATTCATTCTGCCCTGCTGTGTTCATGACATTATCATCATATACTTGGGTACGCATGACCCTCATAGCTCATACACGCAACTAATGTCGGCTCAGTACACGTGTTCTGAAACTGACTCGACTCAAAAATAACGGTCAAACCGACCGGTTCTGAATATAAAACCCTGACTCGAAGTGCGGGTTTTACAATGAGAGCAAACTCTCATATGAATGAAAACATCATATACTCCACGTGAACACTCTGAAGGGCACTACTGAAGAGCCACTGGGCTGCAGACCCGGTAGCATCCCGAACTTACAGATCTGCTACTGCTGATACCGCTCTCGATATTTTCTTACTTCATTTTTTGGTCTCAAATCCTAAGCCCTCTCCCTACCTCCATATTTCTCCTGGCCTTGAGCACGAAGGCCGAGTATTCTCAAGCAGTTGCCTTTAGTACCCTTTGAACCACAAGTTCGGACATGCGCTATACTAAACAGTACCCGTAAACCTCCACTTTCTCCGGGTGTGAGGAACTCAAACGTGGAGTTGTCAGGATCCCTCGGGAATGGAACAGTCCGCTGGCACTAATCCAGATCCCGCTTTGACTGTCACGACATCCGCTCTCATGGTACGTGCAGTCAGTTTCTCCATCTCTCGTCTCACTGAAAACTCGATAAAACTATATATATAGGCCTGTGAAGGGATTTATATAATAGGCCCGAAGGCAACTTGTGGTGGATTTTATTTTCGAAATCATCCTCGAGGGATCACATCCTCGAGGGGTTATTAATCCGGAAAACTGTTCGGTTAAATGGCCCGAGTTAAGTGGGATCAAATAAAACGCCACTTAACCCGTCCTGCAATAATAAAATAAACATACAATAAAAAGAGCGTAAAACAGAGGCGAGTCCTAAACGGACCTGGTAGAAGCTCCAAGCGTGTCATCGCGCCTAGGCGGCGAGCTCCTACTTCGTACCTACACATCAAAACTAAATACTAACGCCTGCTAACTAAATGATGAATCAAACTCGTCATGATCAAACACATTCACAATACAAACATCAACCATAACAATCAACAATTATAAATGTGAGTAATTCCAACTTATCCTATTAACACCAATTTTATTATATTTCCTAAAGTTACGTTGTACTCGATTATCATGCTCAAATTTACTTTACATCATCAGATCACTTAACATTTACCTATTACCAATCATATCATACATATCATTACTTCTTTCATGCTTAGACTTTTATCATAGGAATCAATCAATCCTATCATGCTGTGCTAATAATCATCGATTCTAATCCTATCATGTTGTGTTAACAATCATCAATTTTAAATAACTAACTCAGAGGTAACTATACCTCACGTCAGCGGCAATCTGCAATGACTAGGGTTTTGTCGCGCATCTCGAAGCTCGAATTGGGCACTCATCGGTGTCCAAAGTTCGATTGGGATCGATTGGATGAGCTCCGCAGAAGATCCGGTGAATTCCAGCGAATCCGATTTTTCGGTGGGTTCTGGCGGTTTTCTGGCAACCTCCAGCAACGAACTGTCGGCGGCGTCTATTGGCTGGAAAGCAATGGGATTGGGTACCATTGGAACCGGCTTGGCGCGATGTGTCCACGACGTCGACATGGTCGGCAAAGGTGGCGCTTCGCCGGAAAATAGCTAAAACAGGGCCGGCGACGATGAGTAGCTACATCCGGCCAGCCTGGGCGACGATGGCCTCCGCTCCAGTTGGGGAAGGTCGCTAAGGGGTCGAAGTCGTCGAGGCGACTACTCGATCGCGGCAGCGACGGTCGCCGAGCGACGCTATCGGCGATGGAAGCGCGGCACACAAGGTGTGGCTTTCTGGGTCACAGCAGCCGATGGTGGCCGGGCCTCGGTCGGGGTAGTACGGCGACTCCATGGCTAGGCTAGGCAACGCCGATCTGTGGCAGGGTGGTGTCCATAGCAGCAGCGGCGACAGCGTCGGGTAGGGGTTTCGGATGGGGAAGAAGGAAGAAACGTCGAGGGGGGGGAGGGGGAGGAGAAAAGTAATCTGGGTGGCAATATCGTAAATAATACTTGGCTTGTGTCAGGCTCGAGTCAAGAATAATAATTAAGTCATATTAAACCTTAAAAAATTTAAAAATCCCATAAAATCAAACGAAACACCAAAACTTCATAGTGATATGCTCTAGAACTATCAACCCACCCAAACTTCCCGTAATGCGTCCTAACGCGATAAACGGCCTAAAACTAACTCTACGATCCACTATATATAAAAATAAAAATAACTGGCATACTCTCATACATTCTGATAACTCATTCTGTTCTCCTGTGGTCATAACGTTATCATCATATACATGAGTACGCATGACCCTCATAGCTCATGCACGCGACTGGCGTCGGTTCAGCACATCGTATTCTGAATCTGACTCGACTCAAAAATAACAGTCGAACTGACCGGTTCTGAATATAAAACCCTGACTCGAATCTGTGAGTTTTACACACAGCGTCGTGGAGGCAAGGCGATGGCCGGGGCGCTCGGGGCATCACGGTAACATCGCGGCGGGCCTGGCGGCGACGATCAGCCGGCGATGACAAGCAAAAGGGGGCGGCGCGGCAAGGTTTTGGACGGGGAAGAGAAAAAAGGGTTCGGGGGGTTGATTGATGGCAATATCGTAAATAAGACTTGACTCGCTCCTTCACGAGTCAATAATAATAATTAACTCGAAATAAATCCTTTAAAAATCCGTAAAATATGAAAAAATCCTATAAAATAAACAAACACTACAACATCATAATGACATGCTCTATAGCTAACAGCCCACCTAAATTCTCTGTAACGCATCCTAACGCTGTAAACGACCTAAAACTAATTCTACAATCCACTATACATAAAAATAAAAATAACAGGCATACTCTCATATATTCTAATAACTCATTCTTTTGTGTTGTGTTCATGACATTATCATCATATACTTGGCTACGTATGACCCTCATAAATCATACATGCGACCAACGTTGGCTCAGTACACATATTCTAAAACATACTTGACTCAAACCAACGTCTAAACTAATCGGTTCATAAACATAAAACCCTGACTCAGAGAGCGTTTTTACATTATGTTTATAATGTGATATATATATTTTTTTGAAGATGGATCATATAAGTTCATTATTAAATGTAAATGAACAAAGTGGAGGTAAAAAAGATAGCAAAAATTTGATTGCTAAAGAAAGAGAATCTATGGATAATACATTATCAAAAAGAGAAAAATCACATCCGGTGTATGCACTTATTTTGATAAAAAATATTCGAAGAATGAAATATCTCTTATTTGTCATTATTGTGAAAAAAGTTTGAAGGACCTAAAAGTTATGAAACTACTAATTTATAGAGATATATTGAAGGGAAATATTCTAATTTCAAAATAAAGAAAATATAAAACATGAGTAATTAACTTTTTTGTATTTTTTTCATATAGGTGAGCTAGATGAAGAATCAATTATTAGAATATTTTATCATTGAAGTATATGTAAATATTGGACTACATTTTGATGTCAATGATTATTTTAAAGTTTCTATACATTGATTATCTTTTGTTTGAGTTTAAAAATTGAGAGCATGTTAACTAAATTGTAAGTGGTTTGATATGATTATTAATGTGAATATATAGTTCTCAATTCTTAAATATAAGAATGACTTTTATCCTTTTTATATGTATGTCATTTTTGGATATTTAAGATATTAAATATCAATTTTATATATAAACTTAATTAATTTTACTGTATATTATATTTTGAAATTTTCATAAACTATAATATTAGTCTTACAAATGTTGAAAACATTATATTATTAATATAAAATATCGAACACTTGGTCGGTCATTGGTTGTATAAAAAATGTTCATATTTGGTTTGTTTTAATTCGGTCAGTTAAATTCGGTCGGACACACTTTAGAAGTGGGACGAACGGACAAATTTGGACGTCCACTCCCACCCCTACTGAGCGGGAGGAGCAACATAGGGGGGGGACTGCCATGGCTACTGGCAGGGGCGATGGGGGAAGGCTACAAGCGGGGCCGAGGATGGGGTGCAGCCGAGGGGGCGACAGAACCGGCGGGAGAGGGGGCTCGTGTGGGTGGGGAGCAACGCAAGGGGGGCACCGAGGCTGTTGGCGAGGGCGGTGGGGACGGCGGCTGTGAGAGGGGTAGGGGGACTTGGCTAGGGTCAGGACAGGGCTAGAGCTAGGTCGGGGCGGGGCGGCGTGAACGGCTAGAGGGCGGGAAAGGGTAAAAAAAATGTGGGCTGTTGGATTTTTATCCAACGGCCCACATTTAATAAGTTGCTTATGCATTGCCAAACAAGGCTGTGCATAGGAGCATATATTATTTTATTATTATTATTATATATATATATATATATATATATATATATACAGCACACACCATTAGGTGGTACTACTAATTAGAAGTCTATTCACCTTATGAGAACCACCACTAAATTAGTACGATGGATTATTAATTTTATTTAACTTAAGCCCATCCAAAATGATTGAAGATAGCAGAAGCCTCAGGCAGGGCACGGCACACTAAGGGACCTTGCCTTGCACGTCATATTAAATATATTTCGGCTAACATTTCCGTTTAGATATAACTAGGCAACAGATAAATTTTAATTTTAATTTTTTTATATAAATTCTTATTGAATAATAAGATATATTATAATAATTTAATATATTAGATATAAATTCAAGATAAATCTTATATGAATAAAAGATATACTATAATTATTTTATTTTATTTTTATTGTATTTTTATTAACTAAATTTCCTACTTTTAATCATAGGTCATTATTAAATTTCTTTTTTATTAATATAAAAGTAAATTGATGCAACACTACAGTAATACGTCACAGACATCGCACCGTCAAATACTTCGATTGTAGGAAATCAAGTGGCAATAATTCTTATTCTATTAACAACAAATTTGTATATCTACAATGCATTTTATACATCATATATAATAAGGAGAAACCATGGGAAGTATCAATCAGATATGAATAGTTTCCAGAGCAAAACTTTTGATTTTTTAAGGTCCATGACTACGTTCCTACGATGTGCTCCGTGATCCGCTCCAACCCAGAAAAATCTAGTTTGCAAGAGGGAACGAGACTAATAAAGAGCGTCTAGTCTACCGACAAGCACCGTTATCCCCCACAAAAGCAAATCACTTTCTTGTAAGATGAAAATAAACCTGGAAATTGACCGTGGACAAGTAAAACCAATGTTCCTCAGATGCCGTACAATGGAGAATGCTGCAACGGCCAAAAGTCCAAACCATCCGCATCAAGTACCAAGTTACCTGCCTTGAAATCACAAGTATATGAAAAAAGACGTCATGCAATTGCAAGCTATGAAGTTTCACTTCAACACTTCCACCAACATCAACTGCCTTTCAACACGGCTGAGATACTGGAAAGGAATCAGAACCGGCACCATCAAGAACAAGGATAGCTAAAGGCTAAAGCATTTAGATTATATACATATCATATGAGGTCTTTATCTAGTAATCCTAATCCATGCATGTGAATGCGCCAAATCGCCATAAAATATGGTGAACTCAACTTAGCAATAATAAATTAATTAATGTACCAAAGCCATCCATACTATACTTGTATAATTGCTAAATTCAAATAATGCCTTCTCAATTACTCTACAGCTCCAGAATAGAGTACAACCAAGACTTATATGGCATCACTGGAGCCAGCGAATCACACACCTAGAGGAGAACCGCACCTCGCTCCCATGACCTTAAACAATCAGTTTTTATTGATATTGAGCCATTTAAAAAAAATTATCAGAATATTGAATGAAAAGGAAGTAAAAAACGCTTTTTAACCAATGTATCCCAAGACAAAATCTATCATATTACAAGCAGCCTAGTAAGAAAGGCCAGTGACCACATACGTCAGACATGTACACAAAATGGACCAATGAAAACAATTAGTTTTCCTTTTCTTTTCTTTTAATTTATATACAAAGGTACAGACCAGTGGCCTAACCGTGGTTATCAACGGGCAATCCATTCAACAGCAACAGAATACAACAAGGGTAAGACATCGAGCCCTTGAAAGGAAAAAATGTGGATAGCCCTATACAAAAAAGGGTAAGTATGTGCAAACTACAACCCCCTTGTGGGACAGGAAATGGACCTGGCCCATGTACATACCTCACTTAATCGGTCACACGGCAATGTACAATGGCAAAATTAGAAAGATTGCACACCATGTTGACTACATCCTCCTACAAATTCCTTACAAGGGAAATATATCAGCCTTTTATCTGCACGAATAACCTGCAAGATAGCCTCCATGGCATAAAAGCATCCACCGAAAAAAAGAAGAAAAAGAAAATAAGAGCAAATAATAATGCTTCAACATAAATGGAAATGCACAATACTAAAGACAACTAAGGGCCTATTTGGTTGGCATGATAGTATAAATGACATAAAAATTTTAAATAATCTACCTCAAAAGTAATTATATTTAATATATTTTATATAGAAAGCAATATTTAGCTAATTATTTTGTCTACAAACTAAGTATAATTATATCCAAGTGAGAGCATAAACTAATCATGATTACCTATGTAGGCCACCCATGTGCTCTCCCATGAAGAAAAATATTCCCGCTTTCTTTTATCTCAATAAATAAGATAAAGGGGAAAAAAATTCTACAAGGAAAATCACATGGGTGGGCTATTTGAAGGTAAATCATAATTAATTTGAACACCAAACATATTGTAAAAGTACTAATTTTTCCAAGGACTATATTGCATATATACTAATTTTAGTAAGGTTGACAATTTAAAATTTTTATGTCATTTACATTTTTTTCATGTTAATCTCATATAGCCCATGAGATCAAGCAAAAAAAAAAATGCAAGGTAGTATTGAAATTGTTAGCAAGCAACAAGAAGCTACATGTAAGGGAAAATGACCCACGTGGTGCAAGCAAGAAGCCCGACATAAGCTTTCCACAAGAAAGCCACAAGGCTTTACCAATTTTCTTCGCTCATAAAACCAAAAGGAAGACTTTGGAAATTAGAACAGCCCCTAAACTTTCAGAATTTTTATTTCAAAGAATCCTGTTGACCAACTTTAGGTACTTCATAAAATGGTGAACAGATTGTTTAGTGGTGAAAAATCTGCAGATTAAGCAACTGATTATAGAAATCTACTCAAAAAAATAAATACATATTCAGACACCAAAAGTTTTTCTCTAGCTCAATAACCAACTTGTTCAACAAGAAAAGGGTGTGATTCTGCATTTTATGCAAAATGTGCAAAATTAGACATCTGCTTTGAACTTGTTTTTATAGTGCATTTGAACTCTTAAGATTGTTATGTTACATCTACAAGAACGTTGAATGTGCAGAACATACCTGTACATTGGCAGTACACTTTCTGCTGAAGCAATGACAACCGAAATAGGCCAGCAATATCAGCTCAATCCAAAAGTTTTATCCCGAGCCCGAATTTGTAGGTTGAGAATACAATGGCCCTGCATCCATGGGCTGTTGTTGGACTTGGGACTCTTGGTGCCACTGACCATTAGTATTTGGCCCATGCGTTAAGGAACTGCTGCCAGATGGCTGTCTCTTACCTAAAAGTTGGGAAGTGTGTCTGGGCTCAAGCCCATTTGGCATTTGTCGAGGCATGCTTCCACTATTGGCTAATTGACGATGTGAAGAACCAGTTACATTTGAATCGCAAGATGGGGACTCCACCTTCCACTGAGATGTAGATGAGGAGGCAGGCAGAAAGTGATGGAGCAATAATACTTGTATCTGAGTTTGAGGCCAGCTGATTAATGTGATTTTGCTCCGGTGGCCCAGATTGCAAAGCATCAGAAGGGCAGTGCTGCAAATTACTTTTAGGAAGCATTCTTTGCAAGGATTGCCGAGATAGATTTGTCTGCATACTTAATGAAGAAGTAGACACAGGAATCTGAGATGAGGGTAAATTCTGATTAGACTGAAGTTGAGGGGGGCCTTGACCTTGATTGTTGCCATCCACCTGACCATTAGGTAATGATGCTTGCTTATGGGGGTGCGACCTAGAAAATTGTTTCTGCTGGTGCTGTAAAGAGTTGGAAGGTTGAGGTAGTAACTGTCTACCGGGTTGACATGCATTTGAACCAGCAGTACCGGGATATACACCTTGTATTAGCATCATTTGTTGCATGGCAGACTCACCCTTCTCAGATATTTCATTGGGAGGAGAATGATTATTCACATGAGCTGAGTCAATGGGGAAATTTTGATGCATCATATTGGCTCCCCTACCTAATCCTTTAGCAACCTTTGCCTGTTGAACAGAACTTGACTGTTGCCTTTGTTGAGGAGCATGTGCTCTCTGTTGCTGTTGCAGAAGCTGCTGCCTCTGCCGCTGTTTAAGCACCTGATTGGTCAGAGATGCTCCAAGCTGACCAAGGCTGTGCGGAGTCTGATTGTGCTTAGGTTGGGATTGAGTGGGGAATGTGCTCATTTGGGAGGATGACAGGGTTAAAGAATGTTGAGCATTTGGAATGGGCAGTGATGCTGAAGTGGAAGGAGGCTGAAGTCCATTCTGCATCGATGAAACTGGATGATGCGCTTGTGATTGAGGTGGGTAAGAAATAGACGAATTGGTGGAGGTGAAATGCTGTTGCTGTGGCATAAATCGTTGTTGTATTTGCCTATCTTTAGGCACTCGGTTGGCAAATGCTTGCTGCTGAGGGCTCCCTGAGTTAGCACCTTGTTGCAGTTGAGGATGATGAGGACCATTTAAAAGGTGTGATTGATGTGGCATCTGCTGTTGAGATTGGTGTTGTAGAGGAATGTTTTGAACAGGGGAAGTAACTACAGGATTGGTAAAAGCAGAGCTGATACCGCTAAAACCAGGTGGAGTACCTTGACAATTCCCCTGGGAAGCTTGCATCTGAAATTCCTGCATCATCATGCGTCTTTGATCTTCAGAACTCTGGCCAGACTGCCAAAGAATGATAAAGTTAATAACTAGAAGACAACTTTAGCAAAGGTAATTACCCTAAAAGTTGAACATACCCGAATAGATGTAAGAGTATCTCGAGGCCTAGGCATTGAGTTTCCCTGACCTGAAACAGGCCCTGTGTGCATATTTGTGGGGCCAGGCATCCCAGTGTTTGGCACTATGCTGCCAGAAGAAACCATATTTAACATGGGTGCAGGAGAACCCATTCCTTGAAATCCTTGCCGAGGAATCCCAGCTCCCCTATTCATGCCACATATCATACCCATCCCATTACTCCCAGGTACCATACGTACAGCCCGATCATTTCCAACTTGCAAAGTCCCTGAATTGGACATACCCGACTGTTGCACATTTCTACCAGATAGTATTTGATTGTATTGATGAATCCTTTGCTGTTCATCCAATGATGAAGATGTTGACCTAGGTCCCACATACCTGTGTACATTAACAAGATTGACCACTCATTTCTCTATACCCCCATAAAAATATGGAAAAGTAACCTACAACTTTTCATCTTCTTTTCCAACCATCATACCCCCAAATAATTGGGGTATGATGGGTGGAAACAAGGATCCTATTCTGCCAAATAATAATCGCAGGTTCAAGTGCAAAAAAATGGGAGAGTTTAACAGTGAATGCCTTTCCTAACACCAAACCTGCTGCCTTATATGGTCTTTGAATGGACAAGTGGTAAAGCAAGATACGCCTCTATGTCAGTAAAATACCTGGATGATGGACTCAATGCAGCTGAACTTGGTGCAAAGCCATTACTAAGAACCATTGCAGAAGTAACTTGGACCGCATTATTCACAAAAGATGAAGATGACAGAGATCCTTGATGATTTGAAACAGGCAAGCCACCACCATGGGATCCAGAATAACCAAGCAAGCGAACATCTGGGCTCGAAGAAGTTGTATCACAAAGATCAAGAGGCCTATCATAAACAATATTAAAACGTTGTAATTCCCATAAACAGTCCCATGCAACAGCATTAAGAACCAAAGCAGTATACCAAATAAAAAATGTTGCCAGAAAACATCAATAAAGAACTAAAACTAACACTCACGTCAAAATGACACCATTTAGGACATTCGGGCAGACTTGTGAAAGAGCAATAACATGTGAACCATGAACCGGTGTGATTTGTTTAGCTTCAGGATTGTTGCTCTGATCATGCAGAACAGAGGACCAAGTAAGGGAAAATTTCACAAAGAAAAAAAAATTTAAACAAGAAAACAACATTATTGACAACATGGCACAGCACTTCAAACCTACTATATTAATTCATAGATTGTCCTCATTATGTTCAATTCGGACATACACTATGGTCATAGTTGTCAACATCAACATCATCATTGCACCGGTCAAGACGAAGGGATTGAAAGAAGAATCTTATACCGCCATTCATTTTGGTCGTAGGTCAAATTATGAGAACAATGAACACAACAGGGAAGCATCACCTTAATAACAATAAACAAATATTTGCTTTCCAAATAAAAACGATAAACAAATAAGACAAACAAAATTACCAATAGCACAAATCAGCCTAGTTTGGTGGATCTTCACAAAGCCCAGGACAACACTAAAGAAGGATTATATTACTGGTTAGCCCAGTCCTTAGCTTTTTTTTTTTCCAAAATGCTCTTAGGTATTATAGCTCAAGCTTTTAAGTCTGCCTTTTAACATGGGTTTGATACCTCACACATGCATCCGTTTGGAAATGGATACCTGTCATAATATGATTGGTGCTTACGTTTTAAAGACATATTCCGGACTCCTCCACCAGACAGTTTAAGCAAGTGGAAATTGCCTATGGTATGAAGGCCATAGGAGAGGGATTAAATCTCACCACAAGCAAGATTGCCAAGAGAGCAATGTAGCCCTCTTTATCAGTGGGAAAAGCCCAAAAGAATGCTTCAATGTCCAATGAAGTGATAAAATAAGTTGAAGGATTTTTTCCATAATAGCTTAAGATGTCATAAGAAACCATGATTACAAAATTTCATTAAAAAAAATTCTTCCTCCCTAAAAGCTTAGGCAATTAAAGAACAAATAGACCTGCATGCCCATTACAGAATACTTTAGATTTCTCATAAATTACACAAAATTAAAAGCATAACTAAATGCCATACTGAATCTTTCCACAAAGCCTGCCAAAATTTTCAATGAAGATGGCAAAATATCATCAACTGTGGAAACTCAATGAAGAACTCACTGTCTCATACATGCCTTCCACACTTCACAATGCAGATTAATAGATACTTGCTATCATAAAGCCATCATATCACTAAGCTAACCCAATTAACATAAGTATTTGATGATCATGATGTTTGAATTTTCTTCCAATTTGTCACTTTTGAGGATGGACAACCAGTAAAAACCTTGCGAATAAGATGATGGCAATGAAAACTTCTTTCCAAATGAACTCTCCATCATTAGTTCGAGTGCGGTGACAGAAATAAGTTACACAAAATTTACACCCGAGACGATAAACATGACAATCTCTCAACTGTAAAGAATATTGCATATAATTTTATTTCTGAACAGGGAAAAATTCATACATGTATTCAAAGGTTTAAAATCAGCACGTTACGTATTGAAAAAAAATGCATTGATGCAGACAATGTAAAATTTGCAAATAGGCGGCATAAACTCAACAAAACACTTTCAAGAGGTTATAGGATTTAATATAAGGATTAATACACGATACAAAGTACAAAAACTAGTTTCGAGTACTCTGACTAGCACAAACCAAAACCAACTACAGTTCAGTATCCCCTGTTACAAAATTTAATTAATTATGGCCACCATACATGCTTTTGCACCCAATTATTCGTTGTGACAAGAAACCAAAAACAGACGGGGTAAAACATGGATTTTGGATCATTCATTGATTGCTACAAAAATTGAATGATAAATGCATTAAAAAAACTTATGAAATCTCAACAGATAGCAGATGAATGCAAGATATTATACATAAAACAAATAGGACAAGCAAACCTGGTTTCTTTGCAAATGAAGCTGCTGTCCAACCTCAATAATTTTTTCAAAATGGGCTTTTAACACGTCCTGTTCCAAGGGTCCCTGCAAATGCTGAAACAACTGCCGTGCACTACCCTGATACAAAATTAATTATAACCTAAATCAGTTGTGACCAATCAGCTGAAAAAGGTCTAGCTCACTTATACCCTATGCATTTTGTGGCAAAGAATTAAATATATATTTAATGATCTAGGATAAGCAAGTGATAGCAAATCAAATTTCACTTTAAAAACAAATCTTGCCATCTATGAGGAGACTGTATAATGTCCATGAGGAAAGTTAGAAAACACCCATCATCTCTTCTCTAGAAACTCTGTCCTAATATATGTATATGTATATATGTATGTATGTCTGGTTTTTGTTGATTGAGGAAGAGGAAAAACGTGATATTTTAAAAAGAAGATATGGATGGAAGGCATACCTTTGGAATGCCAGGAAGAGTTGATGGGTATGGTTGAGAAGACCCTGAATCTTCTGCACTATCAGCTCCATCACCAGAATTTCTATCCATCAAAATTTTATGCCGCTCCTTACATTCTTTAGGCTTGCGGAAGATGCACTACAGGATAAAAAATCATAAGAAAATAGTAAAAAGTAATGAAAAGTATATAAAACTAAGAAATAGCCTCACCTTGAAATGCAATGTACTGTTCATTATATCGCTCACAAGCTCCCAATTAGGACCCACATCATGCACAAGGACAACAAGTGCCTACAAGAAAAACTCGGATTCTTTTAGATCTCCCTTACCTCTTTCAGCTCAGCCGTTTTTCCAACTATTCACAAGACACTGCAGCCAAAAGGTAACAGATTACCTGATCTTCCAAAACTGACCATGGGCATCCAGCTCCAGATGTAACTCCCGAAATCTGCAGATGATACAGATTGATCAATCATAAAAAAATTTTAACTAAAGTATGAAAGTCACAGATGAGTATCATCTGGAAAGCCCGATATTGCCCAGTTGCACTCAGATATGTACAAACAGTATAACTATTAACAGAAATTGAATCATATATTTGATCTCACAGACTAATATTACCTTAAGTGCTTTGGACTTTTTTCCGGGACCACGGTTAGCAAATATTTTCATAATCTTGTTTGGAGAGGCCATATTACTCATTTGAGACGCAACAGAAGGGGTAGATCCAGTACCGACACCCATGATTTCAGGAGACACATCAGGCTGCTGCTTCAAGAGTTTTAACTTTTTTGTCGTAGGCTGACAGGATGTACCTTCAAAATAGAGACAATTGAAAAGAGCCATCTAAAAGAAAAAGCTAATGATTCTTATGTCTTAATTAGAAAAAAATTTTAAAAATATTTATTTACCATTGCTTGCAATTGAACCAAAGTTGTGTGCTTCCAATTTCCTTTTAGAGAAATCCCCCTGCAATTAAAATGGCACTAATCAAAGAAAAAATAACCAAAACGAAAAATTAAAGATTCAATTATCCATTTGCACCCGGTACAAGGCAAAGGAAGGCAATTCAGACACATGGGCATAGATCTCAAAGAGTGAAGTACAATGCACACAATGCACGGAAATAAGCAGCAGTGCAACTATACCTGTTCGTGCTGACCAATTGACTTCCCTTGCCATCTGTGATCATATGCAGATCCCTGCACAATAAGAAACATAAAAAATTCATCAAGTTAACAGCATTCGGCTAAGAAGGCATACTGCAATGACAAAAAGACTTACTCTAGCAGAAAGAGGATATGTTTCAGAATCAGCCGAGCGCAAAGAATTTTTATACACCATTTGCTTAGGCTTTTTCCTCTTTTTACGTTTCAAGGATATTCCTGTCCCATCAAAAGGTAACTGTCTGCCATATTCTCCAGTTGATTCAACTTCCACATTTTTTCGCATTTGGGGCCCTCCATGTAATGAACTTTGATCATCCTGATAAGAACAAGTATCTCCACTCGAAACATCAGTTTTAGTTGGCATCGGCGTTCGGGACAGATGTTACAGGTCCTGAAACTCTTTGCCTCGCAGCCGTTCGAGCACGTTTGGTAGGAATTGACCCAACATGTGGGCTGTTAAGGGGCCGTTTTCCATTAACTAAAATATGTAAATTGCTTGGTTTGCTTTCAACAAAGTTGCCATATGCCAATTCTAATTCATTCTCATAGGATCTTGATATGTATTTTTGAATGTTTTTCTTCCTCTGAGCAGATCTAGAAAACTTGTCAGCAGATTCAGAAAAATAAAACATGCCAGCATCACATTCATCCTCTTCACGTGTATTCTCTAGTGCTCCTTACAGAAAGTTCAAAGCAGTTCATGTATGTAAGCATAAAATTCAAAAGATAACAAAATATCCAAAAAAAAAAAATTAAATATACCAGATGTAGAATCCAACCAAGATGCCAAACCTCCATCTAGTTGAATTCCATTCCCAGATTTCTGAAAATGAAACAGTTAATATAAGACTCGACTCCACTTCAACAATGTTAGAATCAGTATTATCAAAAAACTCAAAACTACAAAATATGAATAAATATGAATCTTAAAGTTATAATTCAATACACACAGACCAAAATAAAAAGATTTTAGTACCAAAAACAATCCACTTGTAAGAATGAGAAGGGGTATAAGGCAAACCCATTAAACTCTACCTCATAGTGCATCCAAAGTGACTCAACAGATTTCCGATAATTTTCCATAGCACCAAAAGGGACAGCAAAGAAGAGATCCTCCTGAAAGTTACATTTTCGTCTAAAGCTTAGAGCATGAATGCAAATCAAATCGTACTAAAATTACTAAGTAACACAACCCCAGATAAAGAATAGACAAAGATTAGTTTAATTACTTGCAATTCTTCAATGTTTTCTGCAAATACCGTAATGCCAGAATCAAAGAGTTTGTCAGGAGTTCTAGGAGCCTCTGCATGGACAGAACTAGAAGAGAGCTCAACATTATCTTTCAAAAATCTGACTGCATAGGCCATGACGTTATGATGCTTTTCACATTCATTACTAATCTTCTCCTCATTATTCTGCACAAATAATGATTCATTTCTTTTATAAAAAATAACATTTAAAAAGCAGATAAATAGAAAAACTGGACTACCAATTGGTAAATGCATACACGGGGCACAAAAAATATGCAGATTTGCAATGAGCTGGTAAAATCCTAAAATCTTCATAACATCTCAGTGCTGTAATGTAGGTTTCTACTGTACAATTAAAAGAGTAGGACGAAAATTCATTTTTTTAAAAAGTGCCCCTACCAAATGCAAAATTGACTCTTAATTGATAATTACGTAATGGTGGACCTGAGCAAAGGGTGATTTGGGTCATAAACTGGGCATTTTAGAGGGTAAAGAAAAGAGAACTTTCGAGATCCAAAGTAATTAAAATTTTCATATACAGAAAACAATTAATATTAGAATTGTAAGAGGTTGACCAAAAAATAAAAGCCTAAATTACAATGTTGCACATTTTCTAATATGGGAATGTACCTCCCTTATACACCCATTTTTAATATTAACAAGCTAATCTACCTCTCCCTCAAATTGAGGCAGTTTTACCCATAGCTTGTCATTGGTACAGCCCAACGTTACAAGAGTTTTCAAAACCAAATATTCACATTTTTTCTTTTATCTTTTGGAGCTTGCATCTTGAAGTCTAGAATTAATTTCCTTCCAAATGCTATAAAAAGCAGATACTTGCAAGACATGACAGAATGGTATTGAGCAATTAAGAGTCAAGAACCTAAAGGGGAATTCAGAGAAAGAACACAAAATACTCAACCTTTAAATTTCTATCTTTGGCCTTGTCATTGGTAGCGTTACTTCCTTCAAATTTCAGGTCCTCAAACATTGGAAAATTTGCACTGCGGTCCAGATCTTCCGAAACTTTTCTGCTGAATAGCACCTTAGCCGAATTCCAGAACTGTATAACAGCCTTTGCCAGAGTGTGAGCTGTTAATCTTTGTTTGTGGTGCAAAACTGCATCTTTTAGCTTTGAACGGCCTGTTAAAGCCACCAGATGAGATATCTGTGATGCAGCTGCAATCTTCCATGTGT
Source organism: Piper betle (assembly GCA_033002965.1). Taxonomy (NCBI): domain Eukaryota; kingdom Viridiplantae; phylum Streptophyta; class Magnoliopsida; order Piperales; family Piperaceae; genus Piper; species Piper betle. The sequence continues at coordinate 6,554 of JAURVB010011279.1, read as the reverse complement.
GTTCCTAATCATATTGGCGTTGCAACAAAAAAATACATGAAGTGGGAAATAATCAGTGTGACTTGAAAAACACCGGGAGGGGGAGTAGAGAGAGAGAGAGAGAGAAGGTGGGGGGGGGAGGGCGACAAAACCTGCATAAAATCATTAGCCAGCCAAGCCATTTCCTCAAGAACAAAATCCCAATGAGATTTTATAGGTGTCTCTGAACAAAAGCTACTAGTAGATACCTCACTCGATCTTTTTCGATAAGCCTAAGGAAAAACCAACAAAATATGACATCAAACAGAAAATTTTCACCAGTGGAGAGTCAAATTGATATGAAAGAGGCATAAAAAAACCACCTCAATTGCCCGAGCCTTCTCTAAAATAGCATTATCATGGGTCTCTATCAAAAGATTTTCTAAGCATGGTTGAGACTCTGAAAACACAGGTGGCTCGTTCTTGAGTGGCAGCAATGAACTCATGGAGCTTCCTGGCATCAGACTATTATTCTTCACAGTTGAATTATTCCTCAAAGTGTCCAGACTTGCATCTGGCTTCGAAGCACCTCGTTCATCTGGATTTTTTGAACATTTTCCATCAGCATTTGTTTCAGATGATTCATGAATGATCTTTGTGCTGACAAGTTTAGCATCAGCATCTCTGGTATCATTACTTTGAACATCAAAAGTGACGGCATTTTTTTCATCATAACCTCATCAAAAGCAGGTGATATTTCCTGGGATGATGAACTGAATAATTTTGAACATTCATTGGTAGTGCAACCAAGCTTATCTGGAATTAGACAATTAATCTCATTTACGATAGAGCCTGCATCCGGTGTATGACCAGACAATTTCTTTTGATCTCCATCTTGCAATTCCATCACCACCTCATCAATACAGCCATTAGATGCGCTAGTGAACTTGTCATTAGTGTCAATAGCTTCACCAAGACCACAATCAACATTGTGTAAAGGTAAATCATTGATCTCAGACTGTTCATTCACTATAGAGTCTATGACTTCAATTCGAGAAACACCATACTCTTTCTTCTGATCTTCGCCAAGAATATTGTTCACGGCCTCTGCTGAGAGACTACAACTGTTAGGTGCACTTGGAAGCTTTTCAATAGCATCAAAAGCTTTGTCATAATCACAACCAGGTTCACCTAAGACTCTTTTTTCACATCTTTGATAAAAACATCAATGTGATTCACTTGCTGGTCAGGGGTCTGAAAGAATTGAATGTTCTCACTCTGCCTTGTTTCTCTAACTATGTCAGGGAATGGAGCTTCCATAAATTCATTTTTTATTTCAAGATTTTGAGTTCCAGCTACAACCATATCCTGATTATCGGAAGCTAGAGGCCTAGAATCAAGATTGTCATTAGGACTTGCTGTTTCAGAGTTGCAAATGGAGAGATCCACTGGATCAGCAGTCACTTCTCCCTCACAAGTCAATCTGTTGACACCTTTGGGATCACTAAGTACTGGCGGCACATTGAAAGAAATATTAGCAGTTCCAGACTTTACTAAATTAGTTGAATGTGCATGAGCACCATCACGATTAGGTGTGGCCCTGTTTCTTCGAGCATATGCTTGACCTTTAACCTCAAGACGTCGAACAGCTGAAAAGTCTGATTCCTTCAATGGAGAAAAATTACCTAGTCTAGCACCCCTTTTACTAACTTGATAAGAATTTCTCTTCCTCTCAGACATTTTATCTTCACCATCAATATCTAAAAGATTATCAGCACTGCTAGGGTCTTTACTCAAAACAGCACATAATCTCCAACTGCTGTCAACAGAATCTGCATGAGGTGACACTGGCAATGCAGCACTGCCTCTTGCTTCACTGAAATAACATAATTAATATAGCATCCATCAGCGCTCTCTAACTGTTGATGCAAGAATGGCTAATTAGAGAATCACAGAGCATATTTAATTTCCCAAACATGATTAATTTCATGAATAGAATGCAAGATAAAAGAAACAGAGTTGCACTTTTTTCCAGTTCCACGCAGAAAATTAACACTAAAAAAGGCAGATAGATGACACAAAATGCAGAAACGTCATTAATAAACTCAAAGACTGGACATTGAGAAATTTAAAGAAGCCAAAGCCTAATCAACTTTCTAATACCACTGATATTAATTCTTCCTCTTCCTGTTTTTTTCCACCTTATCCTAAAAAGGAGGCTGAAACATGGATCCTATTCAAGGATCAGTGACTGAGAATTTACTTTCATTCTCAATAAATCAAACTAAAATAACACTTCAACATGATATGATCAGCAAATAGTAACTGAACCTGTTAACACACTGTTCCCCTAGCTGATCAGTAACTGAAGTAGAATGCAGACTTATTGAAGTTGCTGGACCAGCTTTGAAATCCAATGGATTACCTCCCTGAAAAACCATTTGAACTGGAAAGAAGAACAAAAATTTGTAGGAATGTGCTCTATAAACATGAAAGAAAAAAGAAGAATTACTTTTTCAAGAAACTCGAGTTCCCTTTTTCTCTCCTCACGAACATCATATTCTTGTCTGTGAAGCAAAAAACAACAAATACAAGGACCATTTAATATAATGAGCTATCATCACATCACAACCTAGATGTGTCTCCATTGCCTTAATCTTCATTAACAATGAAATAAGAATAAGCTACCGAAGTTCTGCTTGAGCCTTTTCAATAGCTGCACGACGGGGAGAAATTGTGCTATCAACCCTAGCTCCACCATCTATTGCACGTCCCATAGAATCCTCGTCCGCATTTGTTAATGGGGCATTTTCAGAGTTAAGCACATGCATTCCTCCTGGCAAAAAAGCTTTTTAATCATATATCTAAAATCAAACAAACAATGCAACAACAAGGCACTGTATATAGCTCAGACACAAAGCCACGTAGTTCACGATTACAGTCTTTCTAAGCTCTTTGGAAACAGCTTAATATGCAAAATTCAATATTCGTCAACTTCAACAACTCAACCAAATCCAATCAAAACTGAAAATAGCATTTACCACCGACTTGCCTCCAATGCACATAACACATTGGGTCCACCACACCCGCTAAACAAAATTCCACCCTCATTGTCACACACAACTTCCAACTTCCAACGCCAACAACAGCAATCAAGAAATGGCGAGGAATCACCACACAAATCAAGCACCCACGCAGCACCCTGATACTCAACGATCGCCCAGAAGCCCACCGCACCACACTCCACTCCCAAATTCATCCTCAAACCAACCCGCCACCATTTCCCACAACTCGGTACACGAGCTCCCAAGGCCACCACCACCAATGTTCCAACAAATTAAGCCGAACACGCACATTTAGCACACTAAATTGCTCCCATGAAAAACGCAATTCGGCGGGAAAAGGAGAGCGGGAGAGAAACCAACCTGGGAAGCAGCCGGCATCGAGACGGCGAGTTCGGGCACGGCGCGCCGAATGGGGAGGGGCGGGATGGGGCTAGGGCAGGGTGTGGGGAGGCGAATTGGGGGGAGAACGGGGTGGGTTCGTCGGGGAATTAGGGTTTGGATGGAGCTAGGGCTCGAAGATGGGAATCGATATGGGGAAGACGGAGGCGATTGAATTCGGGCGAGGCCTTTTATTTTTTTTTCCTCCTTTTTTTTCGGGTGTTCGAGGGGTAGTTTCGGGAGAAGGAGTTGAGGATGGGGAGGTGGGGCCTCGTTCAGTTGTTCTGTGGGACCATTCTGAGGACGCGTTTAGATATGTGGGGCCCACTTGATCGGGCGTGTTTGTTTTTTCTGCGAGTTTGTATATTCGTGGTTAAGTGGAGGAGGAGGAATACAAAAGCTAAAACTAATCATCCTCTGCCTTCCAATGTAATAATAATTATGATGGGATGAAAATACAAAATAAAATACGTTGAGAGATAGAACTGAAATCTGAAATACATGAAAATAATAATAATATATACTAGTTGCTTGCTTACGCGATAGGCTGCATTAGATGAATTTTAATTATTTAATATTATTATATTTTCATTCTCTAGAAATTTAAATTGACTTAAAATATATATACTTAAATTTTAAAAAATATTGACTTGTTCTTTGGTGCCAGCTCGCTTGCCCTGAGGTAATAATCTCGGTTAGTTTTTTAGAAAAAAACTGAATAAAAGTTAGAACGATCATTTTTGTATTTTATTGATAGTAAAAAATATTAATGAAAAACACATTTTTAATATTTAATAAAATATTGTATTTATAATATTGTAGTTAAATCCGACTCAATCAAGCAAATTTGGATAATAATCGATATTAATACTCGAAACTATAAACAAAAGTACAATTAATTTTTGTTCTTGTAGTTTTATTATAATATATAAACTTTTCTATATGCTATTTGAAAATGAAAGTGCAATTATTAATAGTTTTTTTAAATTTTAATATAATGTATACACTTTCATAATATACGAGATGTACGTGGAACTATATTAAATCTCACTTTTCTTATACTTTTCAATTATACAAGAACTCATGGGCAATCTATTAAACTATCAATTTCGTGTAATTATACATATTTAGTTTTTTCGTACTCAATTAATCATATTTTGTCTTAGCTTCACCACCTACAAATTTTCAACCATTGATAATCATAAAGTCAATACATGTCTATTTTCAAACAATCAAACATTAATGACTAATTTTGAAATTATATTTTAAGATTAATTTCATAGAAGACAATTATAAAATTTAAGAAAGAAAAAGTTGTTACATGAGTAATATAATGTAAGTCCTTCATCACTACTTTATTTTATATGTTTTTATTAAAATGGAACAATTATTTAATAAAGATATTCTCAATTCTTAATTTTAATTTTAATTTTTATATTTTCCCAATTTTTTAGTTTTTTTTTAATTTATCATATTATAATAGGCTTTCCTATTCTATTAAAATACCTAATTTTCTTATTTTTTTCTTACCTTTCTTACCATATTAGGTTTTCCTACTTTATTAAAACCCCTTATTTTTTTAGTTTTATATTTCTTAGTTTTCTTATAATACATAGGTTTTTCTATTTTATGAGAATACATGGTGATATATTAAACTATCCATTTGGCATAAAAAACATTGTCATTAGAAAGATATATTAGATTAGATTATATATATTAGATAGATATTGTAGATTGTTAAATATGTGACATTTAACTTGATAAAAATAACTAATTAATAATTGGGCATAGAATATAGGTATAGAAATTAGAGAAGTGCAATCACGACACGCATTGACTCATTCGAGTTAACGTCACTATTTACTAAACTCGTCCTCTTGCCCAGCCACCCCTCAAGTCTTCTTCGAGGGAGGGGATTTGGTGTGACATTTACTACGTGTTACAACAAAACCCCTCTTCCAGTTTTTATTTGTTATGACTTCCACAAAAAAAGAAGTATAATTGATTGTAATGGTTAATTTTTTCAATCTCCACTAATTGTGGAGATTATAACCAATCATAAAATTACTCTAGGGGTTTTTGTTGTAGCAAGTGCTGCTGAAAATCCTCTCCTTCTTCCACAGCCTCTAAGAAGTCAGCTCCTTGATAACATTGTTCAACGGCGGCGCGGATCCGCTAGTGGAGGCTCATGTATTGTCGCCTCCTCTAGACCATCAACCTTGTGAAGTAAGACCATCTACCTTGTGAAGTATATGGCGGTGCTCTGTGTGCGGTCTGCGGTAGGGATATGAGTGTGGCAACGATGGTGACAATTATGGCCTCATTAATTAAGAAAACTCCCATTTTCATATATATATATATATGTGTGTGTGTGTGTGTGTGTGTGTGGTTATCTGATTCAAATCGAGTTAATTAACTTCTATTTCATAAGACAGAATTATCTTTAACGGATTCAATTTTCATTTGAAGTTCTATAATTTGACGGTGATCTTACTAATGTGGTTAATTAACTGATTTGATAGGTGATTTAAATTGTGTGGCCTCCATGCATGCTATGAACCCATGTATGTATACAATCGAATGACGATAAAAACCAGCCCAAATCTCCTATGTTGCACCGGACACATGGTGGGCATAATCACCAAGATTTTCTGAAAAAGGCCTTATTTTGATAATTTTATAACATGGGACTAGGGCTACTTGCACAACCCACGATTCGAGTCAGGGTTTTATATCCAAAACTAGATCGGCTCTGACCATTATTTTCGAGTCGAGTCAGCTTTTAGAACGCATGTACTGAGGCGATGCTAGTCGCGTGTATGAGCTATGAGGTCATGCGTACCCAAGTATATGATGATAACGTCATGAACATAGCATAACAGAATGAGTTATCAGAATATATAAGAGTATGCTAGTTTTTTTTATATATATAGTGGATCGTAGAATTAGTTTTAGGCCGTTTACCGCATTAGGACGTATTACGGCCAGTTTGAGTGGGTTGATAGCTCTAGAGCATATCATTATGATGTTTTGGTGTTTGTTTGATTTTATGGGATTTTTCCCAATTTTTTTAGGATTTAATACAATTTAGTTATTATCTTCACTAGAGCTGGACACAAGTCAAAGTATTATTTACGATATTGCCACCCAATT
>JAURVB010011278.1:0-49843 GCA_033002965.1 Piper betle | reverse complement strand
CCCAAGTTGCCCATACCATTAGGAGCAGTTCGGTGATAACATTATTATAATCATTTATCATTTAAAATTTTTTTATCATAACTAAACCATTCATTCATAAAATTTTACAATAATCAAGTTTTTACTATTTTGTCATCCATTAAACAGTTAAAACATGGTTAAAATGGTTAATAATTATATATATCATAAATTTAACTTTATTAAATTGGTTAAAAATTAAGTTATCTAATAGGGCTTTTGGTTGTTTTATTTTGTGTTTATTTATTACCAAAATATAAAAGTGATAATAATAACGAATAAAAAATGTGTTTTGTAAAATATGAAGTGACGGAGGTTGTTTCTAGAAAACATTAAAAAACATTAGAAATTTTTTTAAAAAGGCTAACAAAAGTTCAAACCCTATCTATTTGTTTTCTAATGATTATATATCACTGTCCCCTCCTCTCTCAAATGTAATTTTATCCTTTTTTATAATTGTAATAAAATAAAAATTATGATAATAATATCAAGAGATTTTATAGAAAATTTTTATTACAACCAAACATCTTATAAATACTTTTTCATTTACAAAATATAAAATATTGCAACCATCTTAACTATGTTACTCTTGTAATACCCCAATTGATAAATTTTGCGGTACAAATTTATAATTTATTAAATTGTCAATATAAAAAAGACTTAATTACTCAAGGTGTCAAAAGATGGAATCTAATGTGCAGATAGTACTACATTATATGTAAGACACTTATGATTTGGCTCATACAAATATAACATCTTAGATGAGTTAAATTTATAAAGAAAATTAAGTTTTTAGAGAAAATTCAGCAAAGTTTCCTCAGCAAATAGGACGATGGAAAAATTAAATAACCTCGATAATTATCATTCATTCACAGAATAATCTCAAAAATATTTCATAATTTCACCTATCATTCTCAACAACATTTCTAAGTTATTATGTCACATTTTTAGATCATTTTTATCACATTTAGTACATATTTCACATTTACCAGGCCATGGGCTTGTCTTGTCTTTAGATTGGCCCTTCTCCTATAATTATAATAATCACAGAAGCTCTTCTAACTCATGTTCTTTCTTTGCTCTATGCTCTATGTACGTGAACAAGTAACATAGTTTTGCTTGCATGGATATTTATTTACTATTAGTTCCAAGACTCCGGGGCTTAAAATAACCTATGCAAAACAGGTTAGATTTGCGTGCCCCAAAGTATTCTGTTTACAAAATAAAGAAAATATAATTGGGTATATAAAAGCTAGCAACACTCATAATATCATATCACGAGACACAAGCCGATATCGGTTATAACACTATAGCTCAAAGGCCACGTGACCACATCATCACGTCACATGAACCACAATCTCATGACATCAACACCAAGAGTTAAATACATAATAAGAGATAACAAGGTCCCCAAACGAAACATATCACAATAGATAACATTCACAAGGGTCCCTGTGATATAGTAGACAATGCTAAGCGTGCTCACTTACAAAATATAAAAAATGCGTTAGCAACATGTATCACTGAGTCCCAAATAACTAATAGGGAAAATATCAATATTGGCAGATGGTTAAAATAGTTATCCATAAAAAACTAAAAAGAAACAACTCCTCCACAACACACTGCTCATAAACAAGTGGCCAATAAGGCTTAATCATAATCGTTGATAATCTATATACATGGGTTAGATAATAATTCATAGTAGCATGCATGTAATATGACCAATAAGATCTAGTGGATAATAATTGCAATACTGTGCAATTTCGGGTATACTCGACAGAGGTAACATGTTGAATACTGCTTAAATATACACCACATACAGGTAGTAATTTAATATTATATAAATAAGTTCGTCATCGAGCACCACAAGTGGGTACCGACCGGGCCCCTCGATGACGTTACACATCTCATCCATCTCACGTGCAAGTTAAAATTCGAAAATGTAAAATGTAAATCAGGTCTGGGCATGGACATACCATATAGAGCTAAAGTGCTACTTTGAACCGAATCTTATAATCTTTTGAAAACTTATTAAGGGATCTCATCTTTGAGGTTTTATTAATTTAAAAAGTTAAATGACCTATAGGTAGTGAGATCCAATAAAACACGACTAATTACATTCTATGATATAAATCAAATCTTATGAGCTAAGTAGGAGATGAAGCAAAAGAGAGTCCTAATGGGCCTGAGAAGGGCTTCTCTTCCTACCATGACAAGCCTAACTATGAGCGGCCTAGCAGTGCAGACAACTACACGCTTATGTATGATGAATGTGTGCAATGTATGAATAATCCTAAATGTAGCAAGGATGCATGACATGCAATTGAAAATTAAATAAATACACACTACTTTGATCTAATAACTTTTAATCGTGCTTGCACATGAAATATAACATCGTGCAATAGACTGAACAAGTAATAAATAATATGTTGAAATCATAAATGCTATTAGAGAGGCTTAAACCCACACAATGAAAATATCAAAAACATGTCGGCGTGTCTGGGGATATGTGCGAAATTTTATATAAAAATCAAAATTTTATAATGATATAATTTGTAATATATATTAAATAATATACAAAAATGATCAAAATGATATGATTTACATGATACTATTGAGATCCACATGAAATAATGTAAGTCATATAAAACAACTAAAGAAAAGGAGAGAAAAGTGTTCCTTGAGCACAAAAAAAATAAGGGGGAAGAAAGGGGGAAAGAAGGAAGAGGAAAGGAGGAGAAGAAGAGTAAAAAGAGAGGGGAGAAGGGGTGGAAGAGGTGGAGAGGGGCGATGTAAAACCCGTGACCTGAGTCAGAGTTTTACATTAGCGAATTAGTCAGTTTAGTCGTCGGTTCGAATCAAGTCAATTTTATGAACTATGTGTTGAGTCAAGGCCAGCTGTAAGTTATGATCGATGAGGGTCAGGTGTACTTGAGTATATGATGATAATATTAGAAAGATGGTGGGAAATGAGTTATTAGTGTATATGAGAATATGCATTTTTTTTGTATTTGATCATAGAATTATTTTTAGGCCAAATATTGTATTAGAACATAGTATAGAGTAGTTTGGGTGAGTTATTAGTCATAAATATGTCATTGTGATGTTATGGTGTGTATTACATTTTATTGGATTTATTTCCTATTTTTAAAATTTTTTTTAGGATTTAATACGAGTTAGTTATTATTTTTGATTCGAGTCGGACACGAGTTAAATTTTATTTACGAGATTGACTCGAGACAGACTTTTCGCCCCCAAACCCCGATTGCCGCCCTTCATAGCCCCCACCCTCATCGTCGACGATCCTTTTGACCACTACACCATAACCTATCAACACCACCAAGCCCCATCGTGTCGTCATCGTGCCACCCCTAGCATCCCCAGCCCTGCTTGGTCTCCACGAGGCCTTGACACTGCAATAAACCCCGATTGCCGCCCTTCATAGCCCCCACCCTCATCGTCGACGATCCTTATGACCACTACACCATAACCTATCAACACCACCGAGCCCCATCGTGTCGTCATCATGCCACCCCTAACATCCCCAACCCTGCTTGGTCTCCACGAGGCCCTGACACTCCAATATTGCACTGCCCATCTCGACGTCAATTCATCTTTGTATGCGTCTCTTCGTCACCGTCGTGCCGCTGACACCTCCCCTTCGACCCTGGACCATTTCCCCCATACTTAACGTCCCTGTCGAGGGCCAATCGGACAATCGATCGACCCCAATCAACTCATCGTCACTATAGTTGTCGTCCTCACCACCACTACCATTGGGTCGAATTCATCAAGCCGATGCTGACCTATAGCCCCGATTGCTTGGTCGGAAAAGTCGTTGAAAATTCGAACTCGCTAAAATTCATAGGATCTTTTACCAAATTCATCTAGTCAAACTGGATCAAACTTTGAACACCATCGGATGCCGAATTCAAGTCTCGAGCTGCGTAACAAAACCCTAGTTGTCGTTGATTGACGACGATGCGAGATCTAATTAACTCCAACTTACTTACTTAAAGGTGATAATTATTAGCACAATATGCTATGATTGATGAATTGATGTGATAAATATTTTTATTATAAATAAAAATATGAATTGCTTGATTGAAGTGTATTAAAATGAACGGTAAGGAACTAATTAGGTAAATTAAATAAGTATCGTAATTTAATGCAATGTAGTATATGAAATCTTATATGGATTGATGTATGGTTAATGTGAGTGTGTATTGATGTGTGCGTGTGTGCATTATAGGATGTGTGAATGCATAATAAGAGGGTGTTAGCTTTTAATTTCCTGTGTAGGTACGGAATAGGAGCTCACCGCCTGTACACGTATACGATTGGAGCTTCTACCAGTCTATTTAGGACTCGCTCTTGGTTTGACTTTTATACTGTGGCGTGTTTTGTTTTAACAGGTAAGTGGACATATTGAGTGGTGGATTTATTATATCATACTCCACACGAGCCATTTAGTCGTATGAGATTTTCGGATTAATAACCCTCGAGGATGAGATCCCTCAAGTTTATTTTTGAAAACTCAGATTTAGATTACGATGCCTTCAAGCATATTATATTGAAATCCTACCCAAGCTTATGTACATGTAGTTTTTTCAATTTTTCAGTGAGATGTGAGATGAGGGAAAATCGACTACCACATCTTTAGATGGCGTGTGTTCGTTAAAGTGGGCTCTGGAATTAGTGAGTATTCGTTCCATTCTTGAGGGATCTTAATAACTCTACCTTTGAGTTATTTAAACCTGGAGAACTATAGAGGTTTACGGATATTGTTATGTAGTATATGTCTAAACTTATTATTTTAAAGGGTACTGAAAGCCATATGGAGCTATTACTAATCTTTTTCCCCGTTTTTATTTGGGAGTATTTGTATATTATAAATATATCTCATTGTTTCCATCCTTGCCTCAATTAATACGCATAATATGGTTTGGCATATATATTGGCAATTATTGATACTAAAGTAATTCTCTATCATTATTTGGGGAAAGGAAAACAAAAACAGGTTGACCCACCTTATCTGGACATTGATGGAAATAATTGCCCTCTTCATTAATTTCTCAGTTTTTCTTTTAATTATAGATCAAACATCCAGTTCAAATTGTTCCGATTTATTTTGTCTCAATTGGGCCCAAGCTGACTCCGGCCAGAAGGCTGGCTAGACCTAGCCAACCATGGCTAAAATTGGCCACACAGCCAGCAATCTGATCGCAGTCAGCTCATTCTAGCGACAGTGGCCAGCTACCACGGAAATGGGCCAGCTGCGCCAAATCTGGCAATGTACTCCGGTCGTCAACACCATCATGGGTGGAGGTGGTTTTTGTATTATTGTTTTTTAAGATACAATCAATTTGGGTCATTCTTGTTATGAGACAACGCAAATTAATTTGTGCAGCAACCCCGAGCCCATATAAATATAAATATATATATATATATATGTATATATATATAGAGAGAGAGAGAGGGGGGGAGAGAGAAAGAGTGGTTCATAATAGAAAGAGAAATTTTGAAAAAAAAATGGCCTAGATTTAATGATTAAAAAAATAAAACTCATCCCTCCTCCTCCATTGATAGAGGCCGGGTCACACTGGCCTTGGTCGGATATAGCTGCGCTTCTATTTTTAAAAAATATTTGTGGCTAATGACTGCTCATGGTCAGAGGTGATAGCAAGGTCCGATCGGCCATTACTGTTGGCCGGTTGTTACTCTGTCGGGGTTGGTGGGGAGGGGGAAGGACAGTAAATTTGTTTGTTTTTTTATTTTTTAGAAATAGATATGTATTGGCCATCTTTATGATCGAATGACCTAAATTAAATTGTAGGGTAGGAAATTCACATGTATATATATCTATACACACGCGAAAGCAAATCCCCATTAACAATTATTGTATCATGAATTAAGCCTTGTAAAAGTCCCCAACGAATCTATGGGCGATCTCAGTTTCCTTATTATAGGGTTCCGGCCCGGACTGGGGGAGGTTTCAAATTCCTTATTATAGATTTTTTTCCTGGGTTGTTCATTATAGTTCAATGTTCATGACATATTTCAACTTGATGCTTAATCCGAATATGTTCAGAGCAAGGTGATAAACAACCTCGGTTACAATAGTGAAAACTATAACCAGTGCTCAAAGCTGGTGAAGAAATTATTAATCTTCTAGCTCTATACTTTCTTGATTGTGCATAGACAAATAAATGCATGCACGTAAGCAGGATACGTAAAAGATCCAAAGAATATTTATTTATATTAGGAGATTGGGTGTGTTCATCAAACTAAGTTAACTCATCACTTAACTTCCTATCTTTAAAAACAATCAATTAAATCTCTCAAAACTAATACAATTGTACAAATATCACTAAGTGATGATATGACGAATTTACGATTAGTTAATAAATGATGTAGAAATATCACATTAAAAAATAAAATTAATTAAAAATAAATTTAATTAAAAATAAATAAAAAGTTTAATAGTAACATAATAATTAAATAAAAACATGATATAAATAATATTTTATTTTATTTTATTTAGCTTCCAAACATAATTTACTTTGAAATCCGTATGTAAAAAAACTCCATCTCACATTGAGTTAAAACAACCTTGATGAAAAATTAAATAAATTAATAATTTATTTTAATTAAATATTATATATTTTATTTTAGTATATTAAATTTTATTTAAGTGCATTTATTTATTTATTTTAAGAATTAATTAATTAAAATTGATTTAATATTAATTAATTTTATTATTTTTTATGTTAAATTTACACGCATCATCAATTAACCAGGTGCCAGTTTATCATGTCATTACTAAATGGTATTTGTGTAACGGTATTAATTTTGAAGACGTTAAGTGATGTTTTTTTAAAGGATGGAGGTTAAGTAATGAGTTTACTTTAGTTCATGAGCTAAGTGATGAGTTAGTTATTGAAAAGAGAAGTTATATTTGCTTTATTATATATTAAATAAAATTAAATAGTGCAAGACGTACAGGCTTATATGAAATTGTTAATGTCATTTATTGTACATATGTTTATAACACATCTCTTTGAAGTATAATCACTCAATGATGTGGAAATTATAACACAAGTACATCTGTCAAATCAAGTAATAAAAATGATAAGAAAGTATCGTTCTCACGAAGAATTATTACTAGAAGTTTTCAATTACTAAAACCAATTTAATTAATTGTACTTAAATAGAAATGAATTCAAAGAGTGATTAAATTATGGATTAAGGCTAAACTAATCTAAAATATAATATTTAAATCAAATATTAACTTCAAAATGACAAACCTAGGATTTTTAATTTCACGTTATGATTAAAATTATAACTTTTACTTATGAATTGCACATATGAATCATTAACCACAAAAATTAATTATTTATGACATCTCTTTATTCACCATAAACTTATCACTTGCACTCAACTCATATGTATCTATGAAATTGTGTATGCAAAATGATACTTTAAGCTTTGTCTTTAACAGTTACCAAAAACATATGAGTATATATTTATCTTATATGTGAATCACTTAAAATAGACAAATAAACAGCTATTTTATTTAATGAAAATTTTAATCTTCTATCTCTAGACAAGATTAAATCTCTAAATCTAACAATAGATGGTCAGTCTAATGATAACATTAATGAACAGAATAAAATAGATGATCCAAAATCACAATCAAATAGATAAATATTAATAATCTTTATTAATCTATGCACTAGGTGTTATTGAAAATCCTAAAAAGAATTTATTCCATAGAATATTCGATTAAACTCAAAAAATTTATATATGATAAGAAAGACATCATTTAATTACAAAGAAAAGTAAATTAAAACAAAATAAAAACTCTTTTAGAGAAAGCATTTTCTTCTTCTGTTTCAACTTCTTTGTTGTTCATTGTCATCTTTTGTGTTGTCTCTTCACTGTTGAGTGTTGTTCCCTTCTTTTTAAAACCCTAATCAAGTTTATAAATAATCCACCCAAATATTACAAATGGGGCCCACTTGATTCTCCAAAAATATTAGAAAAATTATTTTTCTCACCGCCAGCTCTTGAGTGCTCAATTCTCAGCCACAACATTTTCTTAACAGAAAGGCCAATGCTTAAGTGCTCTGCTCCCGGCACTCGAGCATTCTTTATAATTTCTCTGGTCATACTTTTTGTCCCGATTTCACCTCAAATTGATTCCAGATTGTCTTCTAAATTTTATACCTTACTAGAACAATATTAATTAATATTTTTTATATTAAAATCATAATAATTTATCGCATTATTAATAATATTTAATAAATTTTTAAATTAATAAAATAAAAATAAAAATCACTCAAAACATGATATAAAATTTTATATAAAATATAAAGAATAATAATTCGTTTGCAGAGTTATCACTCAGGCAATAAGTCTGCACCAAAATGATTGTGCGCACGCCCTTTCATGCCACCTTTACAGGATTTCACAAAGTAGCACTGAAGTTTGCAAATACACAGGAAGGAAAAACAGGCCGGCCAGCGTGTATTATCATAAAATTAGAAATGAAAGAACTTGGAAACCTTAAAATTGTGTAGAAGATGGAATGAACCGGCTCAAGCGAATTCAATCATCGAAAAACGCATCTACTGATCTGATTGACGTTCGCCTTAGCCGGCATAATGGGCTTATGATAGCGATGCCTTAAGTGGGAGGACGGCTCTGATTGCTATTTCTATTTTCAAGTATCAAACAAGATAGCAATAAAAGTGAGCAAATTTGCTCAAATTAGCTGCTTAGTGGGCATCTAATCTTAGTCCTTAGATATAATTCCCACAGCTCTAATTAATTTAAGCACTGGAAATTTCACTTTCTAAAGGTCTCTCTATATATATAAATATACACCCACAAGAGTCCCCCAGATGTAGGGCAATTACAAGAGATGAGATGCGACGACAGGTGGCGATGACAGAACAATCAACAATGGCTGCCCTTCTTGCCTTCATTGGACTGGGAAAAGCAAACTGCGGCGAGTCGTCAACAATCAATTAGGGCCGGCAATTAAAGTGACTAAATAAATGCTACAAATTATATATGAAAATGCCATGCGGCCACTTGCATGCATCTCCTCCTTAATTATGTGTTACCAAGACTGGACCACATTATGGTTAAAATTAAAACAGATGCATAAAGAGAGGACCGGCCAAGTGTTCCATAGGATCTCGATCGCTAATTTCGCATTCTTATGTTATGCCGATTGTCGCCTTCTTTCTAGAGAAGTAGTAGCTAGCTGGATACATACCATCGAATAAAAACAACGATTGACTTAATCAATCATCGTCTGAGAGAGATATGTAGAGAGGAGTCGAAGGGTTGGCTCTTGGCTCGTTCCAAAAACCCATTAATTTCACTGTCCAATTTATAGCGAATACGTCATTCTTTGCCGACTGCTGCGCTTTAGCCGTTTATGCGCCCAAAAAAATTAGACGAATTATTATTATTATTATTATATAATTATAATTATTATAAAATGCTTGTGATGGGGAGTTAAGAATATATACTTGTGTATGCCGTTCACGTAATGAGCTACACAAAGATGTGAACCGTTCTATAATAACGCTTGCTTAAGTAGTCCAACTACTCCCACGGATGCCGGATTACACTTAGCCAACATGTACAAGCCTTTTAATATTAAATTATAAACCATTATCTAAAAACCTAACTCGAGTGATTCCTCCTACGTCCTAGACTACGCGCCTCCTACGTGATATAAACATAATTTTAAAATTCATTTTTTACTCTAAAATTCCTTAATTCGACTTTATTTATTAACTTACTAAGTCAAACTCCAAAAATGATTTTTTAGTAACTGATCATATAATTGACTACCCAAATCAAGTTATAAAAGTTGTAAAAAATATTTTTTTATAAACTAGTTAAATCAATATTTTTAAATAATATACAACATACATATATTTATTAATTTCAATTGCCAAAAAAGTAATATATATATAATATATACTAATTTCATATAACTATTTATTTACATAATTACAAATTTAATATAAATGATTCCAAATCAGCTTCGAATCGACTTCGAGTCCACTCAATTCCATGACATGTCGAGTCAAATCCGAATTTAAAGTTTTTAAATTATTGGTATAATAAATCCAAAAGCCACTAATAACGCAATTATTAACAAAAAATAGGAGCTTTCAATTGATGTTGTATCGATTTATGTCAAAAGATTACATCTTTTTTGTTGTTCTTAGGCATGGTCACCCAGCTGCCTCATCCTTTTCTAGTGTGCCTTATTATATTAGTAAAACGATCAACCACCAAGGATTAAGAATGCCGGTAGCAAAGGCAAACCAATTAAGCAAGTTCGGACTGGTTCATTGCAACGATATATATTCCTCTTACGTACCTAACTAGCTATTGTGAAAATGATCATTTATTAGCAGTGCAAGTATGACATCACACGAGGAGGTCTTTTATATTTTTCTCAAGGAGAAAAGGATGAATGATTTTGCAGTGTTGAAGTTATTCTGGCAATCGGGGATAGCTCCTGCTGTATGTTTAGCTGAAGAGTATAATTGACAATACTTTTACAAAGTAAAATGCTAAACTAGTATGTCGTAGATAGGTGGCCGAGTATTTTGATCGATTCAGAATTAACATGCCATGCTTACCAAACGTTATATTTCGAGTAGAATATATAGGCGCACAATAAGTAGAGTGATTAAAAAATATTCCCGATTTAAAAATTATATTATAAACATTTTAATTTTAGAGCTTTTTTACTAAATATATTTTTCTGGCTTGGCTACTAAATGATTTTTTTTTTATGTTATCAAGTGGTGGGAAATGAGTTTGTTTAGAAAAAAAGGTGGTTAGAAAGCAAGGAAATGATAACGTTTTTCATAATGATCGGACCTACTCTTAAGTTAACCGTGGCTTAAAGTAAATAAAAAATAAATCAACAGCTTGACCATACAAAAACTAATTCAACCTGACCCAATTTTAATTTTTATAAAATAGTAATTTCAAAAATTAATTGGGCAGCTACTGGCCTAGTCTTACCGTCTCTCCGGCGAGATTTGGCCGGGGGGTGCTAGACTTGAGCGGGCTGTCAATGGCCGACTTTAACCTTGAGGAGCCAAACCTGATTACCACTAGCTCAGATTGGTGCAAGGAAGATGATGGCATCCATATGGGACCACCCCGGCTTATTTTGGCAAGTAGCGGCTAGATCAGACTCTCCAACCAAGCACATCGGCCAGCTCCAAATGCTGACAAAAGGTCCATTTGGGTCGTGTTGGTCTGGCCTAATCTTTAAAAGTTATTTTTAAGTTTATGAAGCCTAACTCCGGCCGGGGGTTAATGAAACTAACAATTTCAATTGCACCTCTAAATTTGAGCTATAAATTTATGTTATCGGGTTAGTGAGATGAATTTTTTAAGTGAATTATATTCACGTAATTTTTATATAATTAATAGTCCAACCCAATAAATATTATAAGTTCATTAACTAGATTACATACTTTTTATTTATGTAAATCTAATTTATTGGCTTGCAGGTGAGAGAATCACACTAGGTTTACAATTTAAATTCATTGGCAAGTATAATTTTATTTATAGTAGATTAACAATGAAATGCTATTTACATTGTTAATTTACTTTAACAATGTAAATTAAATTAACAATTTTACTAACCACTATTTAAGATACTTTAAATTTCTCTTTTTTTAATAAAAGTTCTATTTTTGCTATTCGACCAACACTATATTTAACGCTAACTCTTCTTTCTTTTGTACAGCTGGTTTTGAGGCCTGTGATCATAATATATATCTAAATCAATATTGATAGATAATATTTATCAGCTAACACGGTGTTACGGGGTTTAGCTCGTGGGACGGACGAGAGCTAGGGTTTGGCAGTTGTTCCTAGCATTCCCGCGTCCAAGTCGGGTAGGGTGCTATCCGAGTGGTGAACAATCTACCGAGCATATTTCCGTGTTAGTGTGAAGTGCATCGTGGTGCATGGGGTCTATCGGGCGAGTTGCTGTACCGGGCGAGATATCGGGCAGTACCGATAGCAGTTGGGTAGCGGACATGATCGGTAACGAGTACCGAGCACCGCTACTGTGTGCTGAGCGCGTGGTGCGGGTTCCAGGTGTGTGACAGGTCAGGCACAGCCGGGACGTTCTACCAAGCATCATGTGCGGATAGAAGTTGCGGGTTCCGGATGCGTAGGGTGCTAGTGACCGAGCACCACTGACCGAGCGTCCTGGGCGCCAGGGCCGGGTACTACCGTGCGACATGCGGTAGTCGCGGGTGCGCAGGTGCGCAGGTGTGCAGGTGACCGAGCCAAGCTGTGGTAGGGGTTATCGTGCACGCGCATGGGTGCTGTGGAACAGACGGACCAGGGTTTGGTATTCGGGTCGCTGGGTCGAGCCAGGCGACCGTGCCACGTCCAGGAAGTTGATGAGGCATTTGCGCCACACCCAAGGGTGGGTCTTTCTGGTAATTCTGCTGGAACACCAAGGGGGTCGATGACAAGGCTCGGAGGATGGGAGCCGTTGATCAAGACTTCGATGGTGAGGATGCAAGCTGATGAGGTGTCACACTAAGGCCGGGATGTCTATATAAGGAGGTGTCATCCTTATGTAGAGATCAGACAAGAGGAGAACAACATGTGAAGTGTGTGTGAGTGATCTTGGTGGAGGAGAGAAACTTGGCCGGGCAAGGGGATGCCTTGGGGTTACTGCAGTCAGGCCGAGGGGCGGTCTGGAACTTCAAGGGGGACTACCGGGGTAGTCGACGTCCGCCTTTAGGGTCAAGGCTCACATACCAGTTGTTCGGCAACCCTGCGCGGTGAGCCGAGGGTTGGGTGAAGTCCTATCGAGTGAGGGTCGAGAGGCACGGTCGTGGGGTTTGCATGTCCACGACCGGCAAGTAGTCTAGGGTGTAGACACTTGTATATCCTGTATTCATACTAGTGGAATAGAGGTTGGGTCGAGTTCCTGTAATTCTTGTGGTGTATGCGTCGTGTTTGGCTACCGGGGTTAGACCTGTGATTCCGAGGTCTATTGGTACCGAGATGGGTGATCGGTACGTGGGACGCGTAGTCACTGCAGCTTGGTGATTGGTGTGTGTTCGGTACAATCGCCGGTAGCCTGATACCGGTACTAGTGGCGCTTGTAGCTGGGCGCGGTACCAGGACTGGGTTCGTGCGGTATTCGCAGGTGTGTGGTCCGAGGCCGCTGTGCACCACAGCACATTGGTGGGTGCGGAGGTGGTGTTGGCTGGTGTTTCCAGGGAGGGAAACACGCCGCACGGAGGCAGTTAGGGCGAAAAATTTAAATCCTAAGTAGACCCCTATGACACACGGTATAGTTGCTCCTGGTGTAACGTTCTCTAGCTAGTATATATGTGTGCTACTTTTCGGACGATAGTAGCACAAATTCTCTCCTGACAATGGAGTGGCCGATATATATAATAATTAGCAAAACCACATATACTTAATGTATGCAAGTTCAATTTTTTTTCGTATATGTGATGATATGGTGAAAGAAATACAAAATACGTCCGATTAACAAAATATTAATCCACAAGTCTTTATAATTCCCGTTTTCCTTCATCTTTCATAATATGAATTTCCAGCGTAAGCTTGATCGGTAGAAGGTTCTTTTGTTTTTTTGATAATTTGTCCCATTAAATTAGAATCAAATTGTCAGTTTAAAAAATTTCCAATGACAACACTTAAGAAAAGTAAATAGATTATAAAGCGAGAGGTAAAAATTATTTATTAGTCTTACATCTAATATTTAATGAGAGATTAAAATAAATAAAAATAAAGATAAATTTATATATTTATAACTTGTTTAGCTGCTTTTACAAAGTCATTAATTAATGAAGTCGATCTATTTGCACTTGCATTTTGGCCATTACGTATAAAACAAAAAAACCGTAGTTTAAAATTAGTTTGGGCCAATTTTACATTTCATGGCTGAACTTTAAAAAAACGATTTTTTTTTCTTGTAAACTTCAGGAAAATGACTGCTGAGATGAATTTAAATTTAAATTTTACAAGAATTTTTTTTTTCAATTAAAATACTCTAATTGTTTAATTACACGTCGCCTTTTTGTGGGAAAAGGCTCATTTACTCTTTGGGAAACCACAATAATGGCTGAACAGATGCCTTAAGAACTCCGAGACCCATCGCTGGAAAACGTCACTAGCCCATAATATTAAAATATATATATATACATACACATCAATCATTTTCGAAACATAAACCGCAACATACAACCCCGTCTCAGACTTGAACACGTAGTATAAACGCAATTTATTTCTGATATATCATCTAAGAACTCATTATTGCTAAACTAAACTTACCTGTTAAATGTTCCCACAATGGGTCCTGTTCCACTCCACCACATAATAAATCAAACCGCACATCCCTGGCCTTACACGTGAGAGACAGCGGTTTGTGTTACAATTAACTGTGGTAATAATAATTATTAAAGCGGCCTTATTACCTCCATTCTACTGTAGCTAGGAGTGTAAATAAGTTAAAACCTACTTGAAAATATTTTATGTTTGGCTTGATTCGGCTTAAATTTGTACTTGTTAATTTTGTAGTTGAAAAAATATTTGGCTCGAAATAAATAGCTCGTTAAACAATGAATAAAGCTTTAGTTAAGGAGTATCCGGCTTGGTTTGGCTCAAATTTCGAATATAATATATTTAAATTCGAAAAAATATTTGACTCGATTCGACTCATCAATATTATTAAGGTCATATTGAACTTATATAGTATTAGAAATAAAATTTTGATCCTATATAAGCCAAGTACGAACCGATCACAAATATTTACTCTGTTCAAACTCTGTTTGAAAACATAGCGAGCCAAATACAAGTCAAACCTAAATACCACGAATTTTAAACAAGTTCGGCTCGATTCATAATACATCAAACTTCGTCAAATTTTCAAACAAATTCAAACATATTTATCAAAAATCATATTAAATTTAAAAATAACTATTCTTGACTCAACTCGGCTCATTAAATGGCCTCCATTGAAAGACCCCATTTAGTGTAACGAGTGCAATTAGTGAGTTAGATCAGCGGACACTTTCTATAAACAAACAAATGAGTATACACAAGTAGTGACAATTGGAAGGCTCCATAAAATGGTGCAACTCCTCCTGACTCGTGACTACACCTGGCGCAGGTTCAAAGAGTGACCGACGTGGGTCTACACCACAAAAGACACCAGAAGGAACGGCCTAGATCCCTCCCATCCCTTCACTCCTTCCCCTCTCCACTACCCACCCCTTCCTCTTCTTCCCTCTCCCCTCTATAATTGCCTTTCCTAGCCTTCCTTGTCCTTCCCCCTCTTTCTCTTCTCCCATACGGCTTTATAAGGAAGAAGAAAGAAGGAAGAAGAAAGAAGAAAGAAGAAGAAGAAGAAGAAGAAGAAGAAGAAGAAAGGATCGGATCGAAATGTTGCTGGGGAAACGTCCGAGGCCTCCCATGAGGAGGACGACCAGCATGTCCGAGTTCACCTCCGACGTAGTGCCCATGGAGCCCCCGGCTCAGCCTACTCATGACCAGGCCGGCTTCTTCCACGCCGACCGGCGGTACCCCGGCGGTGCGCCGGAGGGTTACTTATACGACCCCAGGCTCTTCCCCGGCGTTGCCTCGCCGAGGAACACCCGGAGAAACTCCGGTGATTTTGTAGAGATGGCTCACTTCTTGAGAGCTTGTGGCTTCTGCCGTCGGCGCCTTGCCCCTGGCAAGGATATTTACATGTACAGGTGCATGCTCTATGTATCTTTTTGGGCTTTTTTTTTACCTATTAAGAATTTAGTTGAATGATAATTTATATTGATTCAGTATGTGCTGGTATGTTGATTGTTGCTCTGTGCAGGGGTGACACTGCGTTTTGTAGTTTGGAGTGCAGGCAGCATCAGATGAATCAGGATGAGAGGAATGAAAAGTGCTCCTTGCTTTCTGTGAAGAAAGAGGGATCTTCAACAGCAGAATCTGAGACTTCCTCCAAAGGAGGATAAACCCTGGCTGCTGCATAGGACAATTTACACATAAAAAAGGGCCCAGTTTCACTACTCTAAATGCTATACAGAGTTACTACTGTGTAATCCTCTTCCCGAAAGACAATGAAGCCTAGATACAGTTATTTCTGTATTTATGGACGGCCTTATAAGACTGCTTTTTAAATCCCTTTTTTAGGGTCAATAGCTTCAATTGTAAAAACTGCGTGCCCTTTGCAGCAGATTCAGTGGATCATTTTCGGCCGGGCGTGCAGCAGTTGGATAATTTCTATTTATTTATCTACATTCATAGAGGAATTAAATAAATGGCGAAGAATCTTTTGGCAATTTCTGAGTTTTTGTTTAGTCTCTTCTATAATAAATGTTAGCAAACAGACGGGTCACAATTGTTAGTTTGTGCATTTCCATGCTTTTTCTTAAATAAAATAATTGTTCTATGAATTGCCTTCTGTCCACCGGCACAGCCGGGTAGCTGGCTCTATGATTGCTATACACCAAATCTCCAATTTTGGGTTTTTTATTCGTCTTTGTTTTATATGTATATATTTTAGCATACCATTCACAATAGTTTTTAGACTTTTCTAGCCATTTTTTTATAGAGTAAAAAGTTGTTCCACGATCGCCAGCATACGCACGTTGGCACAGGTGACATTGTGCTGTATATAACTGCAACACAGGAACTACGTTGAAGGTCTGGTCTCTGTCTTCTAAAGAATAATGAACAGTGTGAAATACGAATATATATATATGAAAACCAACACATTTGGACTGCCAAATCCTAGCCAAAGCGAGCAAAATCGGCTGTATATAAAGTAACTAAATGATATGTTACAACAAAAAATAGAGAGGATTGACAACGTGGATGGGAATTATTTCTACATTACCCGTGCGCCAGCGGCTCCATGGCTTCCAAGACTGGCATACATTCATGTGGAAGGTTGTGTCCGTGGTGTGCAAAAGGGCCCCATGACGTGCCCGCAAAGAACCTCTCTGGACCGATCAACTAGTTAGCAAGCATCACAGCTCAATTTCTTCCTAATTTGCATCTCTCTTCGATCACTTCTTAGTCTGCAGAACTGAACAATGGAAACTGATAGCTCTCCTGCACTACGGGTTCTGACGAGGACCACACATAAAAGGGACCACTTTCCACCCACAAAATTCTCGCTAAAAAATGGCTCAGAATGTGGAGCAGGTGCTGGGAACCTCTGTTTGAATGCCAAGATTTTGTTCGGTGCTTCACAGCATCGCTCACAGGACCAAAATGGCCACCACTTGAAGGGAAGTGAGAGCAAGGGAATGCTCTCTCACCTGCATTGCGTTCCACACCTTTAGTCACCACAGATGCTCCTCCCTTTTTTTATTTCATCGCTTCTAATTAGTACTTCGGCAAGATACAAAATCCATCGATCTAAGTAGTATAGCAATAGCATCCCTAAGGAAGCACCGCCCAAGCTTTTTAACTTTCAAGGCAGGTATTAAATATCAACTATTTACTTTTATTAATACATAGCCATAGAGAATTCAATTAAACAACTTTATCGTGCAACAACCCAGTAACTTAAGTGGGGTACGTAACGTATCAAATCAAGACCTCTTTTTGATATTATGCATCTTTCTGTTCACCCCACTTGTGGTGCTTCTCTCGCCACAAATATATATATAATAAAAGGAGCATGCATCATTTCCATCTTTAACAACGTGGTTTGAGATTATCAATTACATGTCCAGGATCCCCTGATTTTAATTACAACTACTTGTACTAGTGGCATTAATCTAACAAGGTGGAGCTGTCTATGTCTCGTTTTGAAGTAAATATGATGGCCTAATTAATCGCTTTTCTTTATCAATTAGCAATCAATTACTGCACGATGTATTAGATGTATGCTTGTTAGTTGACAAAAGACCAGTTTTGTTCCCTCCCCAAGCTCCCGATGTAAGCTGCCACCATGCGCTACTTGTTTAAAACGGAAAAAATTGCAGCACTTCGCTCTTAAAAATACCAGACAATGTCGCCGACTTAGACAACGCATGCAACTTGAGCGTTGTTTCTTGCGATTCCTAAGCATGACCACGAGGATTTCTTCAATCAGGTTTACTTACAGAAAATACTCGAAATTACATGAACAATTTGTATGAATCTCATGATGATGTATCATATATAAAACACAAGTAGGGGGTGAAATGAAAGGAGAGTATTTTCTTTTTCCCCCAAATGAAAATATTGAAATATTTAGAACAGAGCGGAGTCCAAAATGAAACCCACTAGTGGACGTATGGGTCACGACAAGTTCCACTTTACAACTAAGCATTTTTGTATGCATCAGTGAGAGGTCAGCGTCAAAGGTATGAATGGAAGGGCCAGGTGGGGCTACAACAGGCCTGGCTTTGGCCAAGTGGTCCATGCCTTTCCTCCATGACGTCCATAGCCTTTTTTTTTTTAAAAAAATTCCAACAAAGAAAAGTCCAGAGTTTTGAGCATTATCAAGGCATCGAATAATGATTGTCCATGTACTACTTTGTCCACATAAAAAGGAAATGATCTAAAATGTTATATATTTTCAATGTAGGAGTAGTCTGTTAAGAAGCTGCCTGTAATAATAATTTTAATGTTTCAAGTATTATTGCCGTAGAGGAGCAATGAATCGTCGCCCAAAGCTCGGGCCAGGCTTAGACATTGGGGAATTAAACCTGCCACTTTCATATACGCATTTCACCTTCTTCACCACTTCGATTTGCTATAATGTGTAATGTAGTGTTATGGGGACACGACCATCTGAACAGTCATTATTCAGAAGTTTGAAGATTAGCTACAGTGCATAAAACTAGCACTATATTGTGCATGACCAAGCTATGCGAACATGTAATGAAGCTCATTTGACCTAAGCCCATCTAAGCCCATTACAGTTATACTAAGGTCAAATTCGATAAAACCACCGCAGGGACCATAAATTATAAAAGTCGTGGCCCATTAGCTTTTTAGGCCTACAAAACCACCTCAACAAAGTACATGAAAAATACAGACCACCTCAGCAAAATACATGGAAAATACGGTTGAAAAATCAGATTTAAAGAAAACAAATAGGCGGCAAAATTTTGATTTATCTTAAGTCTATAAATAGATCCCTACATCTCACGTTTCATACCCATGAAAACGTGAACCGGAAGTCTCTTGAAGGGCACCAATGAGAAGATTTGCTATTGTAATTCCTTCTTCCGTTGATTATGTCTAAATTTATATGATGATTATTATTCAGGTGATTTGACTGGAATCCTTTTGTACTAATCTGTAAGGTCCTTTTACTACTAGTTTGATTTATCCCTATGATTCCTCTCTAAGCCTTTCAAAGATGTTCATCCATCCATATCCACCTGACGCGACGAATAGATTGATTAACTAACGTTTTTTTGTCAAAAATAAACCAAAAACCGCATCTACCCAGTATTGAGCTGGCTAGCTATCCATTTTCTGTGCCCAAACTTCAAGTGTACGTCTAGCGCCTTAGCTAAGAGTACCCCGAGCTCATTGTTTTTAATGCTTCCGCACTCGATATGCTGTCTAGTATGCGTGAGAAACTCTTCAATAGTTAATCTTTGCCTATAGTGGGTTGCCATGAGTACGGGCGTGATTACAGCGGACATAGTCTTGGTGTTGCAATTCATGAAGATCACTTGTCTAGTTATATACAGTTACATGCCGTTCACAAAAAAACCCTTGACCTGTAATAAAACAAGCAAAATTTGGATAATTATGCATGCTTAACATAAGAATAACTTGTACATTTTGAGAATAATCTCACGTTTAAAATTATGTAACACCCTATTTCGTTTTACATGTGAACTAATCCGAAAATATTACCGATTTTTGAACAATTTACTACTTTATTTGATTTGGTTAAGCCGATCTAAATTTACCTTCGGCATTTTAAGGTAGTGATGCAACATGCAAATCATAGATGAGATATTTGAGTTCTAACGTTGTCCTGCATGCATACTATAATATGCAATTAAGTATAAAACAAATTAAACAAATGAAAAGTTTAAAGAAAATAGTCATTTTAAAAATAAAACGGATAAAGTCTCATCTAAAAGTGTAATAGAGGTCACCTCGTACATAGATGAGATGTTTGAGTTCTAACGCTGTCCTACATACATACTATAATATATAATTAAGTATAAAACAAACCAAATAAATAAAAAGTTTAAAGAAAATAGTCATTTAAAAATAAAACGGATAAAGTCTCCTCTAAAAGTGTAATAGAGGTCACCTCGTCAACAATAAACAATATATATTTATATCAATAAATATAAAAAACACAGTGCAATCACAACATTTCTTTCACATTTCAATTTTCGTTACTTTCCTCCTCATCTGACCTGAGTCTAAACTTCATTACTCAACTTGTTCATTTTCATTCCCAATTTCATTCACATGCAAAAATATTTATTCATTCATAGAATAACATTCAAAGCTCATTATTTAAATTAATTCAGCACTCTTTACCATCACTAATTACAATCGGCAGGTATATGTATATGAAATTTTAGTGTTACTCCTCCGCAGTCCCAACAACGATCATTCCTTCTAGTTATCACTACATACATAATAAAAAAATATCAATAACGAGAGTTACCGGTCTAGAAATAGCTAATAACAAACTGACAAAGAAGAGCTAACTCTCCTGTTGATTGAAAACTTCATTACTCTTGCTAGAACTCTCATAAGAGCAATTACTAAGAGCAATCGACCTCGCGTAACAGCATCATATTTCTATC
The DNA here is from genome assembly GCA_033002965.1 of Piper betle. Lineage (NCBI taxonomy): Eukaryota > Viridiplantae > Streptophyta > Magnoliopsida > Piperales > Piperaceae > Piper > Piper betle. The sequence goes on along the minus strand of JAURVB010011278.1, from coordinate 28,985 downwards.
TCATCTCATTCATTAGTCACTTTAAACTATCCCTTAGGAGAGAAAATCATCTTCTTTCTTTTAACCCTCTACATCCTTTGTATCACTCATGACCCTTAGTACAAAAGTTGAGTGTTCTTAGGCATACACCTTCAGCACCCTTTGAAACCACAAATATAGACATGCGTTGCATAGCAATACCAATAACCTCCACACTTTTTTCTAATTTGAAGAACTGTTTTGATGAACACATGCCGTGTTTCAAGATGCGGTCGTCAATTTTCCCTCGTCGCATATCTCACTGAAAATGCAAAAAACTATATGTACATAGGTTTAGGTAAGGATTTCAATATAATACACTAGAAGGCTTCATAATCTGGATCTAAATTTTTTAAAACAAACTCTAGGGATCTCATATAATACGCTCGAAGGCATCATGATTTGGATCTGAGTTTTTGAAAACAAACTCAATGGATCTCATTCTCGAGGTTTATTAATTTGAGAAATGTCATACAACTTGATGGCTCGTGTACATGTGGGATAGAATAAACCCATTACTCGACACGTCCGCTTACGTGTTAAAATAAAACACGATAAAGTATAGAAGTCAAACCAGAAGTGAATCCTAAACAAACTTGGTAGAAGCTCCAATTGTATCCACGTTCATACGTGGCAAACTCCAGCTCTGTACCTACACATTAAACCAAAAGCTAACGTTAATTTATAATGTATTCACATATCCTATAGCACACACACATCAAAACACACTCACATCAGTCATACATCAATTACACATCAATCCATATAAAATTTCCTACACTACGTTACATTATGTTACAATACTTACTTAATTTTACCTAATTAATTCCTTAGCATTTATTTTAATATAATTCAATCAAGTAATTCATATTTTTATTACAATAAAATAATTAACACCTCAACCAATCAATCCTATCATGTTGTGCTAATAATTATCATTTTTAAGAAATTAAATCAGAGTTAATTATACCTTGTATCGTCTGCAATTGGCGACGGCTAGGGCTTCGTTGCACTGCTTGAGACTTGAATTCAGCTCTCAATGGGGTCTGAAGTTTGATCGAGTTCGACTAGATGAATTTGGAGGAACATCCGGCGAATTTTAGTGAATCTAATTTTTTGACAATTTTTCCAGCGAGGCAATCGAGGCTATGAGTTGGCACCAGTTCGGCGAACTAGACCTAATAGTGGTGGTGGTAAGGATGGCAACGTCAGCGATGATCACCAACGGCGAAGATTAGTCGACTGCGATCGGTTGGTCATCCAATTGGCCTTTAGCCAACCTTGGTGACAGTGCTAGGTATAGGGGAAATGGTCGGGGGTTGAAGGGGGAGGTGTCGATGGCTGCAAATCGACGTCGTGGAGCACAACGTGATTGCGCGGTGAATCAACGTCTTGGAGACTGAGTAGCCAAGGGTGCTCGGGGAGGCACAAGGACGATATAGCAGGACTTGGCGGCATTGATCAGCGGTGGTGCGATAGCCGAGAGTGTCATCGACGGTGAGGGTGGAGGTGGTGTAGGGCGGCAATCGCGATTTGGGGGGAAAAGGTTGGGGTGAGTCTCAGGGGTAGTTTCATAAATAAAATTTGAGTCGACTCTAGCTTGTGTAAAAAATAATAATTAACTTCGTAATAAATTTTAAAAAAATTAAAAAATAGGGGAAAATCCGATAAAATATAATAGATATCATAACATCACAATAACAAGTTCTATAACTAATAACCCACCCAAATTACTCTATAACGTGTCTTAATATATTATTCAACTTAAAAATAATTATATGATCAAATATATAAAAATAACTATATATTATCATATATTCTGATTATTTATTTCTCACTATATTTTTAGAGTAATCATCGTATACTCAGATATATCTGACCCTTATTATTCATAATTCACGATTGGCCTTAACTCAACAAACAATTCATAAAACTGTCTTGATTCAAATGGATGGTTGAACCTTGTGGTTTACTAACGTATAACTATTACTCGAGTCAAGAGTTTTACCGTCTATATTAATATTATCTCTTAAAAAATATTCTATAAAAAATTAGAACAAAACAAAGAAAATTAGGATTTAAGCTTTTGTTTCGAAATAGGTAGCCCTTAGTATTTAGAATTTAAGCTTTTCAGTGCAGTACATTACCCTTTAATCATAATCTCTTCTTCTTTAAGGTTTAATTTTTTCACAGATGTCTCCAGACCAGAGAAGATTACAGTTTTAGATTTAAAAAGTTAAGTACATGAAAAAGCCTCGGCGAGGAGCACAAAATCAAATCCAGCAAAACGAAAGAGGATTTACAGGTAATAAATGAGGTAAAACCCTAAAGAGTCCAATGGCTTCTTCTAATCGTGTAATTATTCCATCCCATTAGCGCCATAATTAATCGGCCGCCTTATCCAACAAGCATCATCCCCTTCGAGCGCTTCTTCTCCGATCATCACGGATGCCACCACCTCGGCCTCGGCCTCGGCCTCTGCCTCAGGCACCGACCACCCTTCTCTCGTCGCCCGCTTCCAACTTCGCCGCCGCCGGAAAATGACTTGGTCCCTGGCCGGCTGCCACTCCCTAGTCCCCTCCACTGCCTTCTCCGCATCCCACGTCCGCCGCCCGCCGCCGCCCCCCGCCGCCGCTGTCTCGGCTACCTCATGCTACCCTTTCCTCTTCCCGTCGTGCCCGCTGCCGGCCTCGATGATCTCGTCTCCGCCACCGGTACTTGACCTCCTTCTCTCCTTGCAGTCCATAGCGGGCTCCGGCGAGGTGCGGGGAGTGGGGTGTGATGTTTGCTGAATTTCTGATTTTTCGCAGAGCGGTCGGATGGCAGCATCGTGTTCCAGTTCGGGCGTCGGGAGGATGCCAAGAGCTTACCAAGCTTGGAAGATGATTCTTTTGAAGCAAGTGAGGGAAAGGGAGATGCTTTGCTTGATGAGTCTGAAGTGGGCGACGAGGAAGTAGTGGCGGTCACAGTCGATGCCATAGGTATCCTTGAGGCCATGGCTGGGGAAGAAGGCTTGCCACCACCGAAGAATGATCAGAGCGTGGATGGTCATAGTCTGACCGCGGCTTCCATTATTGTATCAGGTACGTCACTACCGCCTGCCATGGATTTGATTAATTGGTTTGAATCAAAGCGAAGATTTTATTTTGCTTCTCTCTGAAGTGGGGATGGGTGGCAGTACAAGAAAAGAAAAAGAGATTATTTTCGTGTGGATGGTGAGAAAGAGGTAAGTCTTTTCTCGGAAGAGACGGTGGGGCGGCAAGAAACTGATATAAAAAGCTTTTAACGGTCACATTCTGAATAGATATAAATAACAACTTCATCGTGTTCGATGAAATAATATGATATTGATGAGAGGGCGTGGAAAACCACGATTGCTGCTACAAGTTGACCGATAAATAATGAATTTGGAGGCTTTATTTTGTGCTGCAGATAATGGGATGGGTAAAGACGAAGCCGGAAGTGATCTGACCGACGTTAATGAGATTATGAGCAAACCGGGAAATGAATCAGAAATGGCTCAGCTGGCTCCGCGCATTGATGAGTTTCAAGAGGAAAGTGATCTGACTAGTGATACCTTGGTGGGTGGAAATAAATCTAGCGCTTCCCAAGAAGAAAGATTCAACGGTGAGCAAAGTGAAGTTGTTGGTGTTTCTGTTAGGAATAATGATGTTGGTGTTGGTCAGAGTTTGAAGTCGGGTGATAATGGTTCTCAAATAGCTGGCACGTTTCAAACTGTGACCTTGTCGGAGACTTCAGAGGAGGTTGATGGGACAGAAATTTTGGATTCGGTTAGTTACTTTCATCTATTAATTATCATCTTGGTTTTTGTTGTCTCTTTCCTTTCACTTTCTTGGACTAATAAGCTGTTGGTGCCCTGGAAATTAATAGTTAACGGTAACAGTGCAATACTTTCTAATTTGGAATGCAGAAAAATTTATTGAAATAAAAAATCTTTCTAATCGATGCAAGATTTAAGCACTGGCGAACTGGATCCTAATAGAGCTTTTTGGGGACAGTTATTTGAATTAAGCTTGCATACGCCTGCAAGGAATGACCACAAGAACAATTATTTGTCTGATGTTGGCGGGAATGACTGTGTATGCCTCAATCTCGACAGAAACTTGTATCGGGATTATTTTTAGAATATCAATCTGATCTGCAGATACACCTCTATTGCCACTTTCCAAAAGGTGGCCATGCTGTATAACATTATGAACGCTAGAATTATAAAATCCGGAAGGACATCCTTGTTTCCTAATATAAATGTTTGGTCTGTTTTTGTGATGTTGAACTTTATCATAAATTGTATTACTAGCCTTCCATACATTCAAGGAATGAATGTCTTGGATGCCTGATTGTTTTCTTTTTTCAAGATTTCTCTATATAGATCTAGATTTATAAGACTTAAAAATTACCTCAACTCAGTACAATGATAAATATTTTGAAAACAAAATATATGAAGATGATTTTTGCTATAGTAATGATGCTTACTGATTTTCGATCTTTTTGCATGTTTTTTTGTTTCCAGCAAGAAGACAATAGTTTTTGCCACATAAAAGTTCAGCAAAGGAAGAAGATGAAGACGTTGGAGCTTTGGAGGCACACATGGCTTCAGTTAGTGTTGACAGAATTGTCACCACTCATGCAATGCAATCGTATGATAATTGTTTTTCTTTTAAATAGTTAATTTTTGTTCAGGGTTCAAATTTTGATTGTTTTTGCCAGTGTAGGATGTTATTATAATTTTACCTGCCCCTCGTTTCTCTTTCTCTCTGGATATTGTATGACTCTGTCAAGAGGATTATTCGGGTATAAACCTAAGTTTTTACTTATGAGCCTCTTACTTTGATGCATATTATAACAGGGAACTCGTATCCCTTAAAAAACTCATCACGTCATCAGGGGTTGCTTCACTGCCTCATCCTTCAAAGGTACTTTCAGTTTTGCGGTGTTTTGTGTGTGTGTGTGTGTTCTTTTACCATCTTTTACTGGAGTTGAGGCATTTCTTCATAAAATGATAATTATTCCTTGTTCTTGGAGGCTTTTAATATCATCGAGAATCTATGTTTACCCTTTGTCTACTTGCGGTCTAAGAGAAGTATGTGATGAGTAATGTGGAATAACGCTGTCAGGCATTGTCAGGTGGGGAGGATTCCTACTTTGTGGCATGTGAAAACTGGTTAGGAGTTGCTGATGGGGTTGGCCAGTGGTCACTCGAAGGTGAGAGTTTCTGTCAATTGCATAGTTTTGAGGCATATGAAACCTCCATTCTTTATTAGCTTACTTCTGATTACTTAGGCCCAGTCAGGCCTCAGTGCATTACCTGATTGTACACTCATCCTAGAATCTTGTAAGGCGAATTTTTTCAGAATAAAAACAAATTTGAACTTGTATATGGCTAAAGTAATTGAACCATATCATGAAAGTTTATTTATTATATCATTTTGATTTTGTTTGTGATCTTCAAAATAGTCTTTAAATTCGTTATATGCTTTATGAATTCAACGTGTCATATGATCTCTAACACTTTTAAGACTGAGAAAACATGTACGAATTTTAATTTAGTCTTATAATTAAGGGTGTGCTATACTAGTTTGTTCTTATTTAAGAAAAATGTCTTACATGTGAACCAGCATCAACTAAGCATACGTCTTGTGATAGATTTACCATGGAGAATGCATTTCTGTGACAAACCCCAACTTTCTATCAGTACCTTTTTGGTTCAGTATGATGGTTCAAGTTTGTCCACAATAACTTGCATTTAACACTGAGGTGGATTCCCTCTTCCTGAAAATCAGATTTTCAATATTTTTTTGAGAAAGATAGTTTCAACTATCACATTATAGTAAATTTTTAAATTTCTTCTGCATGGGAAAAAGGTAGTCCATCTGAGAGGAGAAGACGGGGACACTAAAAAGATTTAATGGAAGTCATCTCATTCATTTGTTATTTGCCTGTCCTATGTAAATAAATGTCCTTAAATACAAGATCAAAGACTTATAATTGAATGTCCTATGCACTAAATTTGAATAGGAACTTTAGGAGAACAACACAGCTTGGCTTTAGGATATGAACGAGTTCTATGTGCGCTGAAGGGAGTACATAATGTCTTCCTTAAATATATGTTTTCATTTATGTGCCAAACATGATTTTTTTAAAAAAAGAGACTATGTAAGGTTAGAACAAATTGTTATAATTAATTTACATAATCTATTCCAACCATCTTAAAGTATCAGGTGACTACATTTAAGAGTTGTGTCTCAGTTGTTGTCATTATATATATGGGCGTTATTATTCTTGATAGGATCTTGAATTATAATCCATATGCCAGACCCTTTTTCCTATAATTTTTCTAGTTATATCTTATACATACAAATTGTCTTGTTCAGTGAAATATTCTTGTTATACCTGATGCTTACACACATTGTGAATAAACTGTATTGTTTCTATTTCGGATGATCTTATCTACATGACAATCAAGTGGTGAATTCAAATTTATAAATCAGTATACTTGTTAGATCTGATGCTCACACAGTTGTCTGGCTTTTTGAATGATCTGTACTAATTTTATTTTCAATGGTCTTGTACACACGAGCATCAAGTGGTGGATTCAAGTTGGTGATTTAGATTATTTTAGTGAATGAGAATATATTTGTTGGTGCTGTGAAGTAAAATTTGATCACAGCTATCCATCATCATCCCCAACATCACTTATAGTCATTATGATATATCTTTTAACTTTTTTAATGCTACACCATATCATTTTTCTTCTTTTTCTTTCTTATTTCCCTATTCAATTTAGCTCTGGCTATCTTATTTTTCTTTGAAGACCATACTGTGTTTCTTGATAATCACATCTATTGGTCGCCTTTTCTCATACAAATTAGATGAAGGTGGCTACTTATGAATGATGATATATATTTTTATGTCAGAGCATGACAGACAAACTTATGTGTGAGAACAATTACCCTTCGTTGCCAGATTGCTGGAGTTTTAATAATTTTTGTCATTTTACTTTTTCAGGGATAAATGCTGGTCTGTATGCTAGAGAGCTGATGGACAATTGTGCACAGCTCCTATCGATGTGGGAAGGAAAATATTCTAGTAAGCCTGAAGAACTCCTTGTAGAAAGTGCTAAAAAAGCACGATCTCTTGGCTCTTCCACTGCATTAGTTGCTCACTTTGACAATGAGGTTTGTTTCAACATTTAGCATAAGGCGTGCTGTTGTCTATTTTGACCCGCGGATACTCTTTTAATGGTGCGATTAACACCATGAAATTTACAGGTTTTACATGTTGCAAATTTAGGAGACTCTGGGTTTTTAATTGTAAGAAATGGTGCAACCTTTAGCAGGTCAACCCCCATGGTTTATGGATTCAATTTTCCTCGACAGATTCAGAAAGGGGATGATCCTTCGAGACAGATAGAGGTGAGTACAACAATTATGAACATATGCTGTGAGAAAGGCAAATGTGCTCATTGCTTAAGATTCTATGCTTTGGAACTTCATACTGCGGCAACCTTGCTCACTGCTTTCTATGTTTTAACAGCGTTACAGGATTGGTTTGGTTGAAGGTGATGTTATTGTGACAGGAACAGATGGCCTTTTTGACAATATCTACGATCAAGAGATTGCATCCATCGTGTCAAAATCCCTTGTAGAGAATTTAACTCCGAAGGTATTACAAAAATTTCATTTGAAATGAGGCTTTATGTGGCAGGCCGATTCTGAACTTTGTAAAATGACAGGAGATAGCAGATATCTTAGCTGATTCTGCCCAAGCAATTGGGAAATCAACCTCCTCAAGGACACCATTTGCTGATTCTGCCCAAGCAGCTGGATATACTACATTCACAGGCGGTAAATTGGATGATGTGACTGTGATTGTATCTTTAGTTGTGAGCTCCAATGAACAGAAATGATCGGTTTGGTAGATGAGAGCTCCAACGGTTTATAATATCTGTCCACTGGGAAAAAAAATGATACAACAGTTCAAATCGCTGATGCTAAGTTGGAGGGCCATTTAGCATCAATATTGACTTGCCGACGGACCACTCACCTCATTTTCCACCTTAAGCAGTCGGTTGTATGCAAGCAAATGTTTTAAGTTCTTAATTGCAGAATCAGAAAAGCTAAATGATCAAGTCAATCTCCTTGAACGTTAATCTCGCCTACTCGTGACACAATCAAAATGTCTTTTTAAGGGAACTAACAAGACCTGCGAGCGCACCGCGGTTTCTGTTTATTCGCATGTCTAGAAACGATGCATGTGAACAGTCGTTTGTAATAGGTAGGAGGCAAACAACTTCAAATAAAAAAATTTGCGCGTAGACAAAGGATGATAGTGACGATCATTTATTCTAGTTTGGAATTATTGTTTTTCTTGTTCATCCAGTCTCAAAACAATTTTGCTGCTGCAGTATTTATTTGGACTCGTGCAAGTAGGCTGAGGATGAAGGTGAGCAGTTCATTTATTACATAGTTTGGATGTGATGTAAATGAGATCGGCAAGTATGCAACGGATGCGAAGGTTGAGAAAAGTCACGGCAACAATAGAGGTTGAAGGGTAACTCTTTTTTAAATATTATGTGTAACATATAAATCAGAACCGTTTCAGATAAAACGTCTGGAATCCGGCGGACCAAACATCGTAAGGAGGCAGAGCTAAAATGCGGTCGACGACAACCAAAACTAACTGCAATCAGCAGTTTCCGGTCCCTACAAGCATGAACCCATTAATACAAGATTGCCCAGCTACTAGTCCTTATCTTCATCCTGCTTGGAGCTTGCGAATTAAGATAAACGACGACTCCACCCCGAATGTGTTTATGGAAGCTAAATTACGCGAACTAACATACATAATTGCCTTTCACATTATATATGAAGTTCAACTTCATTAAAATCAACAAAAACATAGTGTTTTCTACTCTCCTAGCAGCAAATTCGAGAATTACATGAGAACCATAGACAACTAGATGGTATTTACCATTGAGCAACAGGATCACATTACAATGGCACTGACAGTGAAAATGGGTTGGAACTTAGCATCCATAGTAACACACAGCATAAGCTAAATACGCTCAATCTCCCACCACAATCCCATTATAATACGAACACCGCAAAGAGAGGAGACTCTTTAGTTTCTCACGCTCTCTGCCTTATCCTCTTCCTCCTCAGTTCTGTCACTTGTACTCCAAGATCATGTTGTTCTCTGGCGCCAAGCCAATACAGGCCCTCATGATGTTCTCCAGCATTGCTCTCTGCTTTGATAGCGCATTAACCACTGGTGTCCCCGGAGGAACCTGCACCAAAACCAACACATACAAACCTCATCATCAAAGTTCATGATTTGCGCTTTTGATTTCACGCTGACTATAGCAAATTGGTTAAATTGCACACAAAACTATTTCACTGAATTGTTCATAAATAAACCAAATAGTAGTGAAAGTGAAATAGTAGTTGTTGAGTACCAGCGGCGCCTTAGTGAGGTAGCTTAGAATGGTAGCCACTGGATGGAAGGAATGGAATTTGTCCTGCATCAATATTGCAATGGGAAAACATTGTTAGGAGTGCAAAAAGAGAGACATAAGTGAACATGCCAGAGAAGAAACAGACGAACCTCCCTCTCGGCTTTGAGCTGGATCCTAGTAGATAGCTCGGCCAGGAGGACCAAGTCGAGGATAATAGGCGCCGCGAGCAGCGAGTCTTCACAGGTGTTATGTAACACAATGGTGCTCTTGCCACCCATGAAGATCTCCGAGGTGTACTCGTCCATGGCCCTCTTGCTATCTCCGACATAAGGCACATACTTAATGACAATAACATGGTCCGGATGCTCGCCAGGCTGGTACAGGATGCCATTGCTAGACACCATGTCGTCCACCACATTGCTCTTGGATATCTCCTTGGACCTAAACGTCTGTGGCGCCGACAGGTTCATGCCATCGTTGTTGCCCAGGTGATTGTAGCTCACGATAGAGGTGGGTTTGATCCCAGCCCCCACCAAGAAATCTACCAGCACAGATTTCATCTTTGTCTGCCCACTCTTGAAGTCGTCCCCTCCGATCAAGCTATTCCTCTTGATCGCCAAATCGATCAGCCCTGTTGTTTGGTTGGTTCTTCACATGATTAATTTAACAGAACCCACAAATAGCCAGATGCCAATAATCCAGACTTTGAATTATTATTATTGTGCATATAACTAACTACCGTAGTCCTTGCATGGTTATACTCTTGAGTGGCACACCAGATAGATATATATATATATATATATACGGTGAGAAAATGTTCTGATCTACGTAAGTGAGATTGTTGATGAAAAAGAAACATATTGATTGACCTGGGACGAAGGTGTTCTGTGGGCTGCCATTGATGAAGGGGACGTTCTCCATCACACATGCGAGAGCATAGAGGGTAGAGGGAGATATCTCGGCCTCGTCTTTGTCAAGAGCAGCAAGAAGGTTCTCCATGGTGTCATTGAGTCCCACAACCACATTGCTGTACCGCTCGGTGTTTGCAGTCCAAAGCACCACAACCTTATCCACCTTGTTAGCAGCTTGGAACTCCCTGGATAGATTGAATTATATAGTCAATTGATCATTAGATATAATTTGATCAAAAAGAGCTAAATTAGCTATAGCTCAAATGGTGGTCATTACCTAATGTCTTTGATGATCTGTTGAACTTGATCCTTCTTAGTACCATGGATGACCTTGTTGGCACGAGAGCCCTGGTTGGCAGCAATGAAGTCGGGGTCGTAAATACCCGGCAATGGCACCATGGATTCCATGTAGGGCCTTAGTTGTTTCTGCAAGTCGAAGTCGAGGACCTTGGCCCTGGCCATGGAGTCGGCTAAGTTCATGTCGCTGATGTCCCACCCCCCAAATACTATGTCATCTGGGTTCACCTATCAAGTGACAATTATATCAGACCCATGTGTTTTAACCAAAAACAAAATTTTAAGTGCTATATATCATCTATGTGATGATCGATCTAAATCGTAAATTCAGAACTCGAACCCACCTCAAAGTCTATAATAGCCTAATCAAGCGATAAAGAGTAATTTATTTTAAATTCATAAAAATCAAATATAATATGAAGCTAAAGTGGAATTTTGTACTAAAAATAAACAAAATATTAAAAAAACAATTGACTTACAATAATTAAAACTGAACGGCAATGTATATTAAAAAAATATAACAGTATTGAAACTGAATCGATAATAAAATTTAAATACATGCATATCAAATATCAAGTCCGGTTAAGTCAACAATTCCTCATAGGCCATGGTACTACACACCCAAGTATGACTCTTAAACCTTTGTACCACTCAAATCGGTTTTAGGTCCAGAGACAAACTCATATAATTTGTTAATACGGCTGATCAGTAATTATTTGTAGACCTTTGATTTTAAGGGTAAGACAAAAAAAAAAAAGTGGGTTCGATCAAGCTTGACATGATTGTCACCCACGACCTAATACAAAGATCTGGTTATGGGGATTAACTTTGTTACAATCTTGAGTGAAAGCAAGAAACGTAGTAATCAAACATATTTTTGCAGGTTATTATACCATAGGGAGCAAGCTCTTGAATGGAGCATAAATTTCTTCCCCTTGGAACGAACCCACTCGAATGGACGATGCTTGTGTCAATGAGCCGAAGTAGTTTGCTTGTTGGACTTTGTCCTTGGTGGCCCATGAGATGCCCCTACAAATCATAAGTATTATTTCATCAATCTCGCAACTTTTATTAAAAAAATCAAAACTTTTTCATCAAACCACGAACAAAGTGCAAAGTAGCAAAAAATTATGTTTTTTTTAAAAAAATGAAAGAGTCAAAACGAGATCTTTTGCTTTCAACGTAAAGTCAAAACTAGATTAGCTGCCGCGATAAATAAATATACGTAACAGGAAATGTGGGAGAATAACTTACTCTCGGTTGGCGATAACACCGGCAGTCAAAGTGGAACCATTGTTACCACCCCATCCTACCAGCATCACCCTGCATGCCTCGTCCCCCAAAGAAAAAACCGAATGTATTATATGTTCATCAATGGACAATATATTATTATCATCCACGCACTCCTAGCCAGCCAGTGTCAGGAGGTACAAATGATGATCATGTTAAGCGAAATCGAAAGAAAAGCTAATTACCCGAGTTTGGGAACATGGGTATCAGTTTTAAAATGGTATTGAACCGTCTTGGGCTTGACAATCCACTGATAAGACCCTTCCCTATTCTCATGGACAAGATCGGTCGTCTCATAGTTGTACACGGCCTCGATCCCATTCTCGGTGTACTTCACGTTGGGGCTCTCCACCCTAAACTTCTCAATAAACATCTTCCCTCACAACCAAATCCGCAACAACAACAACAAATTAGAGGGGAGGAGGCAGCCAATTATGAGAGAGGAAGGAAGAAGGGAAGCCGGTTTTCCTTCTCTCTCTGGCGGTCGTCCACCTCCCGCCACCCAAAGTTGTTCATTTATAGCGGTAGAGGAGGGAAGGGATTGACACCGGGCAAGGAGAGATGGTTGGAGGGCTACGTACAGCCATGCTCGCGTAAAATACATTTGGAGTTTGGAAATTGGCCCCCCACTTGCGCCTCGTACGTAGACATTTTATCGACGTGTGTGGACCCGTGCTGGACCAGCGGTGGGTTCACGAGTAAGGCCTCTTTGCACCACCCTAGCGAGCGAAGGTCCTGGAATGTCTTTGTTGAGACTAAAGTGATCCGTAACACTAGCACTGGCATACAAAAATCCCTAAACAACTTGCTAACAAAGTGCTTGATTATAGCTTATTTGGAAAACGAGCGCAAGATTATACGATGTATTCTGGAATGTTTTAGTTCACGGCTCTATGACAAAGTCATAAAGTTCACCACCCATCCGATTCATGTTCGTTTTTATATTTTGGACTCTTGAAGCGTCCCACCAATTAGTGGTCGACAGAATAAGTCAAGTCTCTACAAGCGTGGGAGTTGGGGTGGAGAAACGAGTAGTGGTATACCTGTTAATCATGAGCCCATTGGACGCATGTCATGGCATAGCATAGAGGCAACGACCGTAGCCGGGAGGTGGGGGTTCTTAAATCAATTGAGGATGGGAAAAAGCAAGGGGTCTATTTTGGGGCAGTGATGGCGTGGTTCCCATTGAATGGCGTTTAAGTGGTCCCCTGTGAAGCAGATGGTGGCCGTCAAAAGTGTCTATGTAGATGGTGTACACATATTTAATTGGCAATTGGCTTGTAGGGAGTAGAGAGTCCGGGGACGCCTCTCTGTGATGATTGATGGGCTTTATCATCATATAAATATAAATATTAATTACAAAGATAACGAGGCAGGCATCAACTGATGCCATAAACAATTCTTGTGGCGTTAATCTTGACTTGCCATCCTCCAAACATATGTGCCTCTTGGAACTATAAATTATAAAAACCTCTCTTTGTGGGCCTTTAAAGGTAGAAACATCTCTTTCTGTCCTTCCTACCGTTCATTGCGAGACCCACCCCAATTCCCATCTTTTTTCTGTTTACTTTCTGGAATAAGATTAGCGCCTTGGTGGGCCTTCACAAGGGCTGATATTAGTAGATATATACAACTCGGTTTACACATTGTTGGAGTAAGTTTCCCTAATAATATTTGATTTGAATGTCTTTAGGGCTATTAATTAAGTAAATCACCTCGTAAGCATCTCATATTTGACTAATTCGATTTGACTTAAAACTCAACGGGTAAATGTTCAAGTTTAAATTCGAATTCTATGAGTCAAGTTTGAATAATTCAAATTTAACTTGACAATATAGTATATAATATTAGATTTAATATATTAATATTTATTAAATTTTTAATACATTAATTTTGGTATTAATTATGTTAATTTTTTATTTTATTTACACAATTATAATAAATATTATTTTAACCATTCTTTTAGTGCATAAGGCATATAAGGTTGGATTGGTTATTATGGTTTGAGGTATTTAAGTAGTCATGAGTTCAAATTCTATTTAATTATATGATATTTTCATTTTCTTTATCTTATTGGATAGTCCCATTGTTTTGTTAATTACATTCCACTATTTTCTATTTTTTATAAATACGTTAGATCCACCATTTTCTACTTTCTATAAATATATTAAATCCACTTATAATGACTCAATTTAAGAGTTGGTTTCAAATTTGAGTTGAGCCAGCTTCAAACCTATTTTTAAGTTGAACAGATATCTAACTCTTAAAAATTTTAACACAATTTTAATTATATTAGAGTTTAAGTTGAGTAATATTAAAATTTAAAATTATTCGAGTTGGGTCAAGTTTGAGTGATCTTTGAGTTTTTTGAATATTCAACTTGACTCACTTGCTCATTTAACACCTTCAAATGTCTCAAGCCTCTTCTTCATGACATGAGTTGGATTTTGATTGATATAGAATTATTACATGCTACTAGTAATATCTACCTTCAAAGATGAAATAGCTAACTAATAAATATGTGACAAATGTGCAATGTGTGACAATCATGTATAATACTATTTTTTCATGATATGTGGCGATATATAAATAGCAAAATATCTAAAAACACAAGCTAAAACTTGAATACATAACATCCATGGGGATTATTCTAATATTTTAAAATAAGTTAATATTGTGTAAGCTATTAGCCAGAGTACAAATTGTACTCTCTTTGCCCGTGATTAAAAACCATAATTTTCTGCTCAATTATGGATGCTTATATAAATAGGTGATTGCAAATCTTACACACTGCTCTTTCTCAAAGTAGAATGGTAGCCACCAATCATATTTTTCAGGGGTTTTTTTTAAAATCCATTAAGTCAAATCATAATAATTGCTTATTTTCTCTCTTCAAATCTCCATGGGACTACAATCAGGGTAGAAAAAACAAACCCATATCATATGGATTAAAATACGATAGTGTAGGCGTAACTGTTCCACAAATAAGTTCATTTTTAACCAAGGAAAGATCTTAGCATGTGTGGGCGCTTATTTCTAAGTGTTGGAGTTGCAGATAACAAAGGTTCTTAGCACAAAATATTGCATCACCACACTATGAAATATTGCTAGTCAAAGAAGTTCGAGTGAAAATAATAGACAAAACATCGAAAAGAAAATGTTATAGATATTCATTTGAAATCATCCCATGCTCGATGCTCACTATTTGTATTGAGAAGTGAACGCCCAATATTGTACCTTTCTCTTCTTATTCTTGTTCTTCATCTGATCTTTCTTCTCTCGTTCTCTCCTCTTCATCTGTTCCTGTTTCTTCTTTTCCTTTTCATCGCGTCGTTTTTTCTCCTCCATTACCTTTCGTTTCTTTTCCTTCTCCTTCTCCTTTTGTTTCATGGCTTCCCGCTTCTTATCTTCGTGAATTAATTTGTTGGTTTCCTTCTTCTTTAGCTCTTTCTCTTTCTCTTTCCTTTTCCTCTCTTCTCTCTTTCCCTTCTCCTTTTCCGGTCTATTTTCCTCTTTGCTTAGGTCCCTTCCACGACTTCTTCGAAAAAGAGCAAAACACATGTTTTGGGACGTCGCTGATAACTTCTTAATTACTTGCACCCTTATATTACTTTCTCATACATGTTCCATATTAATTCGCTACCTAGACGCGTTGATGCCGTCGATGATATGAACATTTTTTTCCCGGCCGGCAGATCATAAAACGAGCGGCACAAAATACTTACAATATGGATTTGGAGCAAATTATTGTTATCTCCGACACAACAAAATACTTACAATTTCGAGGGCCGAGTATGAACAATAAAAGATGCAAGAGGCCGTCGCCTGCAATATGTATAATATAATTAACCACTACTCTAGCAGATCAAAGACTTCACCCCGGAACGTCGGTCGTCTAATCATTTGAAGGAAGACGTGTTTTAACTTGGGAATGATATACAAGGAGAAGTGCAACGGGCAAATGTAGCAGATCATCAAAATCAGAAGAGGACAAAAGCTACATGGTAGACGGAACGAAGGAGCAAAGAAGAGTTGAGGGAAGAAGACATCGCTTCTCTTTTCTAACTAGCCATTTCTCGAACATAGCTTCTCCATATTGTATTCCTCCCAGTTTGTGAGTTAAAAGTTGTGTCATAGGTGCTAATAAAATTAATGAAAGTTCCGCTCTTGTTCTTCATTTGCTACCCGAGAAATATATGAGAAGTATGTCAAAATGTTTTATCAGCCCTTTAATTCAACGTATTATTTTTTGGCCAATGATATAATGGTTTTGAATTTGAATATGGATGGCTGATGACACTTTGACTCCTTTTTTATTGTCCGTTCATAAAGAAAATGCAATCATAAAAAAGAACAGAACATCATTTTATCAGACTTTTTTGGCTATTGGTCAAGTATAATTTAACTAATTCTTACATTATTATGTTGCACATACATCAATCCAAAGCTGGTATAAAAGCGTCGGGTGAGGCGTGGACTGGCTAGGAGTGATTCATATTGATCCACATAAAATTATGATTGAAGGATTCAGGAAATACCTTAACCTAAGATTGTGCATAACTTAGGCAAGCGGCTCCGGTGCTAGAACAGGCTTCTATATAGGCAGTGTAGTCAGGATTTAATGTGTGACAGTGGCTTTTATTGAGCAGAAGCCTCATGAATGTTCTCTTTTTCAATTAGCAAAATGGGATTTCTCTCAAAAAATTGAACTAATAGGAATTCATCACTTTATCTATCAACCAATCAAAACTCATATAATAAAGTTACTTACCGATACAAAACTTACTGAATATATTTGATAAAACTTCCTCGGAGATGTCTGTCCCACTAATCTGACCAAGGGCTGATGCTGTTTCCCTTAGCTCTATTGTCCAAAAGTCGGAAGGCAATTTCTCTGCTATCGAGCTCTTTAACCTTGATAAAGCTTCACGAGCACGAAGTAGCTGCTCACATTGTCTCTGAAATAGCAAAAATATACAAACTTAACACCAATGAACGTGCACATAAAGCACGAATAGACAAAGTAATAAGTTGCATGTGGGAATTGTTACTAATATTCAAAGCGAAGAGTGCACCACAGATGATTCAAGCTAAAATTAATTCCAATAACAGAAGAAGATTCCACTAGAAAATTTAACACATTCACCACACTGAACCCTAAAGTATCTATTTTCATAACATCTTCCTTGGAAGACGTATTCCCACAAACAAACAAACAAACAACAAAACCACCAAAGAAAAAGACAGAGAGAAAAGAAAGAAAGATGCATGTGGAATGCACAAAACATCAACATAGTGATTTCCAGTATTATAATCCCGAGCATCCAGAAAAGCAGTGATCTCCATTAAGTTTGTCACATGCTGGCCCCATCGAAACTTTAATAGCCAATTCTTTTATTAACATAAGAACCAATCAATGGTTTTAGCATTCATAAAAAAATTAAATGTTTTCCCCCAAAACTGGCTTAAACAGAACAAGAAACTGAAATTAACTTTATTTTCCAAATCATTGTGAACATTATTTGACTAGATTATGAGTTGTTGTCACCTGGCTCCTGAGTGAGAGAGTGTTATTGTTGCCTACGATAGGAGACAAACAAAATTACCTGGTTTATGGTCCATCTTCGACCACCCATCATAATTTTATCAAGACCAATGATTTCAAGAATTGCCGATTCCACTTCTTGAATTCCATGTCCAGTGACAGCACATGTGTAAACAATCTTACCAATTGTACTGGTAGTTTTCTCAGGCACTGCTAGAGATTCAGATGGCACACAATCAATTTTATTGATTACAAGGATCAGCGGTATAGACCTTCCAGTAGAGCTCTGCAGAAAAAACAGCTAAACATTAGAAACATAGCATCCACTTTGAGAAATATGACAAAATGTGAGATGATACATCTGCAACTTGCAACCTGAATAGATTCAATCCGCTCAAATATTAAGGTATCATCATGTGTCCACCCGTCAAGAGCACTTATTGCAAAAATAATCACATCAGCACCCATAGCTGCAGCTTCAGAACGCTGAACACCTGAGAGAGTTTAAGCATATTTTCTCCATAAAAAGACACATCACCATAGATGACTTGCAAAAATTGGAAGCAAATAATGCTTTACAACTCACAATAAGAAGAAAAAAATCACCAATAATAACTTGCTAAACTTGGAAGCAAGTAACACTTCATAACTCAAGATAAGAAGCAAGTTACAAGTTAGGGCCAGTTCAAAGGCAGGAAGAAAATGGACCTTAAACACTGCCTTCTAAACAAATAAAGAAATGTAAAACTATAGCGTGTGCAATTACAATCTAATACACGCTTGGTTCAAAAACAGAATCCAAGTTACTCTACGCGCACTACCAACAACAAAAGAAACTATAATAGTTTAAGCATAATAGTTTAAGCAAAGTAAATGAAGGAAAATGTACAAAATTACACTCACCAATTCTTTCCACCATATCATCGGTTTCCCTGATACCAGCAGTATCAAGAAGTATTACAGGAATTCCATGAATGGACACACTAGCTTCAAGCACATCTCGAGTAGTTCCAGCAACATTTGTAACAATAGCTCGTTCACTCTGCATGCTAGAAGGAAACGATGAAATTCAATTATTCAGCACAAACTGATTCAAAAAAGTTGCTCATCAGTGAAAACCTACTTTGCTCAATGCATTAAGAAGGCTTGATTTTCCAACATTCGGTCTTCCAACAATTGCTACCTGAAAATTTTTAGACAGACATTTAAGAGAAAAGGATCTATGAGGTGCAATCTCTGTTGACAGTAAACACTAGAACAAATTACGAAAATGATACCTGTAATCCTGACTGTAGTATTCTATCATAATCAGCTGTGTCTAGGGCCAGCTGTATATCTTGATACATCGAGTGTATTCTGTTTACCAATGACTCTAGGTCTAGTGATGGCATTTCATCTTCAAAATCCAAACGAGCTTCTATTTCAGACAGCAATTCGATGCACTCTTTTCTCAGTGAGCTCACTAAAGCAGAAAAGCCTCCCTGTGACATAAGCATGTTTGCAAAGCAGACATCAGAATATCTATGACAAAGGAACAAAACAGTTACACAACCTGCAGTTCAACTTTTGAAATAATAGAGCATGCTTGAATAATCTCTTAGATTCTATAACACAAAAACAAAGAATAATAAGAAAGCATGAGATCTAGAGTCCTAGACAAGAAGCAGAGCCTAATTCCCAAGTGGTGTAACAGAAATCACGATTTAAATGCAAGAGAGTTTACCTGTATTCCTGCTAATGCAGCATCTGCTGCAGTAGCAGTTTTTGCTGAAATTAGCCTTCCAACGTTTTCCACTTGTGAAAGATCCAACCTCCCATTTAAAAAAGCACGCAAAGTGAACTCTCCTAAAAGAGGTGTCAGAAGCAACATACGAAAGCTTAGACAACAAAGAGAGGGGGGAGCAGTATATTTCCATGTGAAAAAAGCAAGTCTCACCAGTATACCAATTAAAATTCAGTTTCGACCAAACCATTAAAGAGAACTAAATTGAAAAACACAAAACATATAGGCCATTAACACACATAAGAGAGGGAAAGAACAAGTCGAGAGATAGTTACCAGGTTCGGCAAGCCTGGCCCCAGCGTCCAGACAAGCTCTCAACACACGGCGGAGACAAACATCATTTCCATGACATTGCAGCTCAACAATGTCTTCTCTCGTGTATGATCTAGGAGCTAACATGGGAACTGCCAATACCTATGAAATCGAAGCTCACACTATCACCACAATGCAAAACATTAAGCTATTTACATGGGAAATTGCATCATAATTTCGATGCAATAGTTTGAACGATAACAATAAGTGGAGGACACTGGGCAATAAAAGAACAAAAAAGTAAACAATCCTTATTGCTTTGACATCTATAATTTTCCCCACGCATGATTGATTACTCTATTGATGGATTAACTTTCCGCTTCATATGGCATGACACTATCAAATACTATAAGTCAAAACTAATTTTTAACTTGAAAATTTTCATTTCTTAGACGAGAATAGAATGCTCTCTAGGTACATTGGCTTCTCAAAGCACATACAATTACACTATGAAATAGTACACATCAAATCAAATTTCAAAGTTGAAAAATACTTCTAATTCACAAAAAATGAAATGCTCCTACATTAGGTTCCCAAATCATTTAAAATCCCATTCCTAGATACTACACGCCAAAAACAAGTATGATTGTTAGCAAAGAATGGCATACTCTCTACACTCTACATTTTTTTAAGGTTTTATGAATTCAAAACATCAAAAATTTCTTTCCATACCTCGTCAACAACATTGCCCTCGCGATCGGAGACCACCCCATACTCCACATAGTGGCTCCTGGGCTCCCACGAACCCGAAGGCCCCTCCTCCTTCTTCCTCCGCCCGGCCGGCCGAAAAACCCGGGCGGCGACATCCACAGCCGACGGTCCGGATAGCCGTACGACGCCGACGGCGGCCTGGGGACCACCGAGGGAAGTGACTATCGCCGCAATCGTGGAGCTGCCGCCGATGAGCCCCTGGCTGGAGGAGGACGCCCGCTCGTCCTTGGGAGGAACCAGTACATGCTCTGCAAAATCAAAGAGATAAAGCGGAACAATCAAGGAGGGAGTAGCGGGCAGTGATGAGAGTAGAAGAGAAGAAGGAAGAGAGCAGCGTGTTGTTCGCACCGGGGAGTTGGGATTTGGAGGAGAAGGTTTTGGGGCGGGGCAAGAGCCTTGTCGGGTTGAGGTGGCGGTGGAAGAGGGAGGATTTGGTGGGTGAAGAGAAGGAGGAGAGGAGGTGGTGGAAGAGGTACGCCATTGCTGGAGGTGGTGCAGGAAATGGAATCCCACGCACATGTGGATTCCGATTCCTTCAAATTAGTTGTTTTCGGCGTTGTTAGTGAAAATTAGGCCCTTCTTAACTACGCTTCTGGCCTAGGTGTTAATGCACTTTCAAGGGCTTGCATGATAAGAGGTTTATTATCAAACTCTTCCCAAACTTATCCGTACTAGAGGTGTTAATCCACTATCTTTTTAACCAATTTGAATAAGCCCACTATTTCTTTTGTTGGACCATAGCTAGTACCGCAATTTTTTGAAGCCCACTATTGGGTATGGCCGTATCGGGATTGGGAGAAGCTTGGATTCCACTGAAACTTGTAAACGAATGAACATTTATTGATCAGAATTAGACGGCTAATGACCCCATGGATGTATGGTTTTTTTAATGGTAAAAAGCTAAGTTTATTATCATCCAAACGTGGATGAAAAGTGTAGAAAGTGGTGTGGCTAAAAATTTTTCAGGTACTTAGGATTGATAAGACGAGGAAAAGGATTTAGTATAACACTTGCTACAACAAACAAACTCTTTGTAATAGCGTTTTAATTGATATAAATCACTCTGGATCATGAAAATTAAGAAATAGTATGTCTTCTGATATTTATTAAGGGTTGTTTTGTTATCATGAAATGACGGGAAAAAATGTAAAATTTAAAAGTTAAAAATTTCTTTATGTTTGGATTTTTGAAAATTTTGTTAAATGAAATTTTACTTTCCGTCAAATTAAGTCTTATGTAAAAATTTTACAACGTGACATTTTTTTATGAAAAATAAAAAAATTGGGAGAAATTTTTGAAATAAAAAAATTATCTTATTTTCTTATTACTCGTATGTAAGGAAAATTTTTTGTCATTTAATGTTATTGCATTTCTTTTTTATTATTATTTTTAATTTATATTATTTTTATTTCAAGAAAACGGACTTAAACGAGAAAGTAATAAACATATGAATAAAATGTACCGGTGAATCTTAGCCAATAGTTAGAAGATACTTCTCCGCCTGGAATTGGAATCGGAAGGATGAACTTTCTGGACGGATCGTGGAAAACAAGCAGCCAGAGTGCCAGACAATTCAAAGTGAGAGCGTAAAGACATAGAAACGAGACAAAAGAGCGATGATTACTTTATAAATGTAAGGAAAACAAGCGATGATCGTATTCATGACAGCAACTGTTGGCTACTTGTTTGTTAGTGCAAGTCAATGGTAGAGTATTTGGGTTCTTTCCACGATATTGGGAGATGAATTGATGCTCCATCATTGAATTGGAGAATCAAAGTAAATCTAAATCATAACACCTGGGGCGAAAGATGAGTATTAATAAAGAAGCCGCCTTCCACAAAGCCTGTTTCCGCTCACCATTTCCGGCAGCGAGAGACCCACAAAGTAGGCGCATAAAGAAAAGTTCTATAATTTTTGTGTGGTACTCATCTCGTCAACATTTGTATATAGATTCAGGAATCTGTAATAGTGCATTTGTCATATCGAAATATGATTGATGTCTATGGCGAATATTTTGCCTGCTTAATGATTCATTGATAGCCGGAACTTTAGAAGATGTATGACGCCTGCCCTTTTTTTGCTCGTGATGATGAAGTGATGGTGATGTAAAATCTAAGAAAGTTATAAATGGTTAACAAGCAAAAATAATATATATTTTGATACATTTTATATTAAAAATAAGTAATAAGTTAGCTTCTTGTATGAAGGGGGTCAATCTGAGAAATATGGTTGCTCCATTTCTTTGCATTCTAAAAGAGAAAAATTATATTGAGGCTTCCCCAGAGTGGTCATCATATTTTGTTTGCGAGTCTGTGCATTCGCAAGGCCTCTGCTAAATTTATCAATATCTTTAGACTTTATATTTCGAGAAATAGTTTGGTTAATATTTTAACATTTTTTTCCTAAAAAATTATCGATTATAATGTCCACTATGACACTGTAAAAATTATTGGATTTTCTTCAATCAAGCATCTAGTCCAGACTGTTCTACAGGTAATGATATAACCAACAATTGATTTTTCTTCAAACCAACCCATAATCAATAAATGATCAATTTCAGAGGAATTCAATTTATAATTACTGATATATAAACGATTGAAATGCACTACGCCTATAATCATGTACATTTGAAAATGCAATTACTGCTAAACCCCTATCAAGCTCCTGCAGCATCTCCATGGCGTTCGATCTTTCTGCAAGTCTTTCGGTATTGTATGTAGTCCGTAATTGGATAACCAGTCCATGTAATATTTTGGCTCATAGCATCTTTTGCCGGGATTGCTCACTATGCTCTATGAGAGATCCTATTGTGTGGCCTTGTTCACCTCCTGTGTGGCTAACTGTTGTATTCACTTCTCTAGTTTATATGCTACTAAGTGCTTGGAAGAAGAAATAAAACGCTTAAACAATTGATCTGTACGCTGTAAAAAATATGGAGAACTCAAATTTATGAGGAATGGTTGTCTCTAAATTTTTTCATAGCAAGATTTCAATTCAATACAATTAAACTATGAGCTAGAAAAACAAGTTGATTCACAAACACAGTTTATACACGACGATAGCATAATCTCTTCAAACATCATCCAACTAAACGTCTTCCCAAATCGCATTGAATATTCTGAATATCATAAAATTTATGCCCTATCTTAAGGGGCAATTTATTTTGCAGGTCATGGCATCCAATAAGAATTTCCTCAACCGACTCCCAAAACCAAAGAGCAGCAACCATCTTTAGTGCATCTTGACATTCACATACATTTGTTTCTGATAGAAACATCAAATTGAGTGCTATCAGCTAGTCACGTCTCAGAAATAAAAGCATGAATTTGCCTTCTATTCCTGCTCATCCCAGTGTGATGCATTGGCCTTCATTCCTGCACATTCTCAGTGGGATGACGATATGGCATGTACCGGCGATCTTTAGATGCGTTCTTTCTTCTTCTCTTCTCCACGTACGCTTCAGTTTGCCAGCAGCCTGCAATTGTCATAAGGAACTATTAACAAGGCCAAGCAAACATATAGCACTAGGTAAAAAGGACATATTTCTGAGCTTAGACTTACCTGAAGTTCATTATATTTCTCCTTTAGCTTTAATTTCTGTATTTCAGCTGTAAAACAAAGGCTAGTTAGCATTTTGAAAATAAAATGATGGCATGTCTTCTAAGCAGTTATTGCCCTTATCAGTAGATATGGAGATGAGTAGGGATGGAGGGAGGAAGGAAGACAAACATTTTTTGAGATAATACGGTCGTTTCCCGTGCTTTGCAGCCTCCCTTTCTTTCTTTTATGCTCTGCTAATATTCTGGCATCGGCACCACTCTTTGTGGGTACTGACTTCAACTGTTTGTCCTAAGATAGTCGATCAACATGCAAAAGAATGTCACAAATGGGAAAACTAACAGCATATTCTAAGTCAAGTTATCAAGGTAACTATTCTCTTTCCAGAAACACTGAGAATACAACCATTCCTCAATTGAACCCAATCTCAAGTAGGTGGAGAACTAAATCTCATATTTCCGTACGCTTATGATGAAGCACAAAAGTAACCAAATAGAAAACCACCCAGCTCTAAATTGAACTCTTACAACAATATGGCCATTGCAAATCCTATTCAAAAACCTTTTCAACATAAACTTAAATTGAAGTAAGGATAGTCACCAAACTCTTAAATGCAATAACTTACAATCCAAGATACATGATTCTTCAACTCCTCCAGGACTTTGGGGTCTCTTGATTTCTTGATCATTTTCTGGAGCTTCTGCAGTTTATCAAGTAATAGTTAGCCTCGCAAAATAAAAGAGAGAGAGAGAGAGAGAGAGAGAGAGAGAGAGAGAGAGTTTTGTTAGCACATTGGCAGAATGTAGAAAAAGATACTAAACTACATTAAGATCGCAGCCAACTAGTCACCTCTCTTTCTTCTGGAAGCTCAACATCAAACAAAAAATTATACCTCTTCCTGAACCTGCAATCACAATTATATGTTCATTTATAGGGAAGGAGTCACATAAAAGCACAAATATTGTTTCATAATAAAGGAAATCAAGATGTGAGAAATATTGTAATTTGTACTTCAATTATTTCGGACGCTCCATCACCCAATTCAAGCAGGCACAAAGATACAAAAATGTTAAACATAAACGAGCTCAAGTTTTGAGAAAGATAAATGGAAGGCAAAGGTATGAAAACCAAGTTTCTAACTAATGTGTCCACAAAACCACTCCACATGAGCTTCAACCCCATGTTTTTTGAAAGCCAGTTATTGTTAGCTTAAGGCATAACAAGAGTCTCTTTGACATTTTAAAGAATCACCAACAAAACCTGGAAGAAAAATAGACAACAAATTTCAGACAAGACTTACCCTTCAGTGTTTAGAGTTCCAGATAAAGTTTCAAACCTTGGATCCCGGACAACCTAAAAGCATACTCTAAAATGAATATTAGGATGTAAACCAAAGAGTCTACAAGTAGGCTACACATACAAGCATCAGTTTACAATTTTCATAGGCAATGACATCTTCTTTTCAATCCTTTTCTATTTTATAGATTTGTTATAAGTAGATTAAATTTCACAAGAGATATAATCAGGAATTGGTAATTTCCGAAAGATAGTTACCCCTGATGTAGTGCAACCTTTTATTGAAGAATAATAATCAAACAATTGCTAAGTTGTATTATGTACTTAGTTGAGAGCATCTTTCCTTATAACAGCATTCCTTCAATGTATTTTATTTTCCTTGTGTAGGGTTATTGTTGGCAAATTATGTATCAAATAATCTATAAAGGATCTAACCCTCTTAGGCGGCAAATCAGTTTTTGACATGAATAAAATTGGCCAAAGTGCCTTTGCTTTAATTCTCCTGTCTTCTTCTTCTCTCCTTCTGTTATATTAATATGTTACCTTGCTCTCTGCATAACTCTCCATCCCCACCCCTCCCACCCACCAGTTCAGCCAATAGACATAACTTCACATAAACCAGTTTCAGTTTCCATATTGAAAAAAAGGTGATTAATAAATGGCCTATTCTAAAACTGGTGAACTTCTTAAATACAGCTTAACATTGGGACAATGACACGGACAGAGATCATGTCAATGTGAACAAGTTTTACCTCCATGTATGATGAGTTAATCAAGAAGAGTACTGACATATAAACCAAAGAGGGAAAAGGCATAAAAGCTTAATAATTGCCACATCACCAGTAGAACTACTCGATTCTGTAAATAAAAAGACAACATGATTTTTACAATGAAGATAATAACTTTATGACTGTCTCAACACACCTTTTTCGGTGCTTGAGCGGCTTCCGATACCTTCCAACAGGCTTTTGCTGCTAATTTCCATTGGCCTTCATTGCACGTGAATGCAAAGAGAAATTAGAATATAAGGAGGGAAATACTATAACCTATTCTCAAAAGCAAAAACAAAACAAAAATAAACCTGTTTTTGTTGGCCCTGCCAGTCTTTTGCTCTGATTTAAGTTTCGGTAGGCTGAGTCAAATCCATTAGAGTGTGCTTTCTGAAGCTCCTCAAAAGGGACATCGGCCAGTTCACGCTCCAGCTCTTCCTCCTAGTTCAAAGGACAAATGAGCCCAAACCAAAACAGACTAAATCACTTCACACCATACATAGTTGCTCGCCAATGCTAAAATTCCCAACCTTGTCCAAGGCTGACTCAACGCCATCGGTCCTATCAACCTCCTCTTCGTCCACCACTTCTTCCAAAAATTTCTTCTTTGCCATGCTTCTATCCTCTCCTAGTTCAATTGAAAGAAAGCTTTCCAAAAATTCCTCTCCTTAAAAAAGTCAACTGCCCAATAAAGCTAACGAATTTGGACATTCCAAAATGCAAATTATATCAATCAAAGCAGGAACAACATTAAAAAACCACACAGAACCCGGTCAAGAACCATTCATTGCATTGTCGTCATTCAACATTATCCTACTAACAAAATCTGAGATCTCGGCTAAACTTGGTTCAAAGATATTGGTTTTTGGGAATTACGAGATTAATCTGAAGAAAAGGAATAAGAATTTCACCTCTTTTCTGCTGCTGAGCCGCTGGAGATTGATGACAAAAGGGTTTAGTTGGGAAGGTAGGCAAAAGATGGTGTTTTGGGGATGGGGGAGGGTGGTGGGGTGGGTGGGTGGGTCGGTTACTAAAACCGTGAATCTGGCCCCTGAATAGGGGCTCTCCTGCGGCTTTCCGGCAATTTTTTCGGGAGGCAATCGGGGCTACGGGTCGGCACCGGCTCGGCGAGCTCGACCCGATTATGGTGGTGGTGAGGGCGGCAGCGGTGGCGAAGGGGAAATACTCCTGGGCGAAGGGGAAGGCGTCGGCGGCACGGCGGTGGCGTAGCGGCGCGGACGGCTGCGAATCAGCGCCGTGACTCGCGCGCTAGGGCGCGGCGTCGAGGCGTCGTGGAGGCCTGGATGCGGCCGGAAAGGCTCTGGACGGCACGGCGACGCCTCGGCGGTAGTCGGCGGCGGTGCGGCTGCCGAGGGGGCGTCGACGGTGACGTTCGGGGCGGCGTCGAGGTTTAGGGGAGAAACGGTCGCTAACGATTTCGGGACAACCGCGTAAATAAAATTAGACATTATTCAACTCACGTCGAAAGTAATAATAAATTCATAATAAATTTTAAAAAATTGAAAATTTTATTTTTATAAAATATAATATACACTTAAATATCAAAATAATATATTTTATAATTAATAATCTATTTATATTACTATGTAACATGTACAATATATTAGCCGGCCCAAAATAATTTAATAATTAAATACATAAAAATAAAATAAAAAATAATTACATACTGTTATATATTCTCATAACTCAATTCTTATTATTTTTTGACGTTATCATTATATATTTAAGTACACTTGACCCTTTATTGCTCATAATGCATGACTGACATCAGCTCAGCATGCAAGTCATAAAACTAACTTATTTCGAACAAACTATTGAACCGACTAGTTCGTTAGTGTAAAACTCTGACTCGAGTCACGGGTTTTAAAACCTTCCCTCCTTAAAAAATTTCGTCCTCAAAATTTTATCCAATGAAGTTTCAAACTCATCCATAATCTGAAAAAGGTAATGTCTCAGCCAAAGTACCTAGTTGTGAAGCTAGTTATTTGAATATCTCCGGGTATCGCTTCCTCATCTCGTCTTCATGTTGCCATGTAGATTCTTCAACTCTTCGTTGAATCTATTGCACTCTTATTAGGGGGACATTTTTTCCAGAAAATCTTCACTCGAAGATCCACAATCATGACTACATTTTCTGGATAAGTCAAGTCTGGTTGCAGCTCTATCGCTCTGAAACTTACAACATAAGAGTTGTCTAGATGGTACGCCTTCAATAATGACACATGGAAGACATCATGCACAACTGATAGATGTGGCGGCACTGCTAACCTGTAAGCCACTGGTTCAACATGCTCGATCATATGAAATAGTCCAATATATTATGGACTGAGTTTCCTTGCATCTCGAACCTCATGTTTCCCTTAGTCAGAGAAACCTTCAGGAGAACGTGATCTCCCAATGCGAAATGAACCTCATGTCTGCACGGATCAACATAACTTTTCTATTTGTCTTGAGCTGACCTCATTCTCTTCCTGATCCACATTACCATTTTCTGTGTCTGCTGGATCATTTCTAGCCCAACTACCATTGGTTCACTGTCATATACTCTACTCAACATACTAGGGATCGACATGGTCTATTGTATAATGCCTCAAATGGTGTCATTCCAATTGTGACCTGGTAACTGTTGTTGTAGGAGAACTCCACTAGAGATAGATGCTCTTCCCAACTTCCTCTGAAGTCCAAAATGTATGCTCATAGCAATCCTCTAAGATCTGTATAGTTCTCTCAGTCTGCCCATCTGTCTGAGGGTGAAATGTGTTGAATCTCAACTCGGTGCCCATAGCTACCTGTAATTGTAAAACCCACGATTCGAGTTAGGGTTTTATATTCAGAACCGGTCGGGTCTGACCGTTATTTTTCGAGTTGAGTCAGTTTCAGGACACGTGTACCGAGCCGACGCCGGTCGCGTGTATGAGCTATGAGGGTCATGCGTACCCAAGTATATGATGATAACGTCATGAACACAGTAGAACAGAATGAGTTATCAGATATATG
>JAURVB010011277.1:0-19652 GCA_033002965.1 Piper betle | reverse complement strand
GCAGTTGGTCCCCTTGTTCGGGTTCTTGGATCAGGAACTCAAGCGTCACAACAGAGAACTATAAAAGCTCTTGTGGGTATTGCACTAACTTGGCCAAATTTAATCGCAAAAGAGGGTGGAGTCCATGAGATTTCTAGAGTTATACTGCAATCTGATCCTCCACTTCCTCATGCCCTTTGGGAATCTGCTGCTGCGGTGTTGGCTAGCATCCTTCAGTTTAGTTCGGAATTCTATCTAGAAGTTCCGATTGCCGTTCTAGTAAAACTTCTTCGTTCTAGCATGGAAACTACTATAATTGGAGCATTAAATACACTCCTTGTGCTGGAAAGTGATGATGCAGCTACTGCTGAAGCTATGGTTGAAGCTGGTGCAATTGAAGCACTGCTTGAGCTTCTCAGATGCCATCGGTGGGAGGACACTGCAGCAAGATTGCTTGAAGTTCTGCTAAATAATGTTAAGATTCGAGAAACAAAAGCAGCTAAAGGTGCCATTGCACCACTGTCGCAGTACCTACTGGATCCACAGTCGCAAGCGCAGCAGGCAAGGTTGCTAGCTACTCTTGCACTTGGTGACCTTTTCCAGAACGAGGGCCTTGCTCGAACTACGGATGCTGTTGCTGCATGTAGGGCATTGGTAAATTTATTGGAGGATAACCCTACAGAAGAAATGAAAGTGGTTGCAATTTGTGCCCTTCAGAACCTTGTGATGTACAGTCGTTCTAATAAAAGAGCTGTTGCTGAAGCTGGAGGAGTGCAAGTTGTTCTGGACCTGATTGGAACCAGTGATCCAGAAACCTCTGTTCAAGCCGCCATGTTTGTGAAACTTCTCTTCTCCAATCATACTATTCAGGAATATGCTTCTAGTGAAACTATCCGGGCAATAACTGGTATGCCATTCAATTATTTTAAATAATTTTGTTTTGTTAGGCATTTTCTCTTCCTTCAAATTTTATAGGATAAGTGCCAAAAGGAAAATTCTGTTGGTGACATAGGTTATAATTATGTTAAGAACATAATTAACTTATTCTACAGTTTTGACATTTAATTATCGTCTGGTAATATAGGTATGTAATGCTTTTCTGTTTGTGTTCTGTGTTGTTTGATTAGACTCCTTTCCTATAAGTATTTACCTTTGATCTTAAATCAATGTGATGGATTTACTAGAAGGAAAAACTGTACCTGTCAAATGCTTGTAGAACTAATATTTGCATTTAAGAAGAGGATCTCATTTGAGTATTTTTTTGCCCATTGTATTATCGTGGTTATATTTCTTATCATTGCATTGATCTTTTATGCAGCGGCTATAGAAAAAGACTTTTGGGCAACCGGAAGTGTGAACGATGAATATCTTAAGGCCTTAAATGCATTGTTTAGTAACTTCCCTCGGTTGAGAGCTACAGAGCCTGCAACCCTTTGCATTTCTCACTTGGTTACGTCTCTTAAAACTGTTTCAGAAGCAACCCAGGAGGCAGCTTTGGAATCCCTCTTTCTCTTGCGACAGGCATGGTCTGCATGTCCTCCTGAAGTGTGGAAAGCTCAAGCTGCTGCTGTGGCTGAGGCAATTCCATTGCTGCAATATTTGATTCAGTCAGGGCCACCACGTTTTCAGGAGAAGGCAGAACTCCTCTTGCAATGTTTGCCTGGTACACTCATGGTCATTATAAAGCGGGGAAACAATTTAAAACAATCAGTTGGAAATCCGAGCGTGTATTGCAAGCTTACTCTTGGTAACACACCAGCTAGACAGACTAAGGTGAAGTTTAAGTTTCTGAAGTGCTTTTCTTAAGATAAAAAAGCTGCATTTATTTATAACCTTTTTTTGGTCATAGAAGCTGCTTTGTGCGAAGTGGAATTTACTATATCATTTGGACAGTGAACTTCTAGTTTTTACCCCCTAGTGATGTGAAAATCTCAAAATAACTAATAATACTATAATCATGCTTGGATACTGTGTGAAGTAGACCATTTTACTGTATCTTCTGCTAGGATAAGGTAGGAGTTAGTTCAAACGCTTATATTGTTATGTATCCGTAGATTGTGTCTACTGGCCCTACTCCTGATTGGGATGAAGGATTTGCCTGGGCATTTGACAGTCCTCCAAAAGGCCAGAAATTGCACATCTCATGCAAAAATAAGAGCAAGTTCGGAAAGGTAAGCTTGGTATTTTGCCTGCAAGTGCTTAATAACTGGATGGAAAATCTTAATCTGAAAATTGATTTGTATTTTGCTTTTTCTTATTATAGAGTTCTTTCGGGAAGGTCACCATTCAGATAGATCGTGTAGTTATGTTGGGAGCAGTGGCTGATGAGTATACACTACTGCCAGTAAGCAAAAGTGGCCCCCCTCGAAATTTGGAAATTGAGTTCCAATGGTCCAATAAGTAAGTGTTCTTGGAGAAGTGTGGTTTTAAGTGCTCAATTTGTTGTAGCAATACCTGAGAAAGTAAGCATGTTTTTTTCCCAGATTTGCCGTTGTATGTTTGTATCATTGTCTTCAGCTATAGTTTGTGTAAATAGTCTGCAGAGGAGCATAGTCTTTTGTTTATTCTGCGGTCTCAAATGAATTGTTCAAATTTGTTTCTACCGATTGATCATTCTTTATTCTTCTACATTCGAAGATATGGAAGGAAAAATGTTGCATTGGTGTATTCCTTCCTCCTGTTGAATGATTTCAGCAACTTATCTATTAAATTTTTTGTTACTTTGCCCTTTTTACCCCAAGTGTACTTTATTCCCTGTTATTTTGCAAATGCAGTGAACATACATGGATTCAACCTCCCTTATTATTATTTTTTTGGAATTAACCTTGCAACTTGGTGGTCCTGCCCTCAAGTTCCAGGAAATATTTTTTGAAGATCAACATATTTTTACTATATCCGCAACAGAGTTTATTCTTGGCAGGAAGAAACGGATACAATTGAGGCCAATTATAATTCCCGATGCGTATCACACTCTGAATCAATCTTTTGTTTGGGCAACTTTAAGATTTTTCACAAGGGTATTTCAAGCTGAGATGATGGGATCAAGTGGCTGATTTATGTGATTATGCGCCGCCCTCAGTGCGAATTCTTCGGATTTATTGTCGTCCAATCAAGAGAGAAATAAGCTCTATCAATGATGATGATGTTGATATCGCGATCATCCCTTCCTACAGTCTTCCCGCCCACCATGGACGAGTGGTTGCTCTTCACGATTGGGGAACGAATAGATTGAGCGTTTGAAAACTGATCACCAGCTTTATGCCAAACGTCAAGACCTCCAAAACTTGCTTGTTTGCATTTACATCTTCTAAACCCCACCCCTCGTGGAAGAGTCGGTCGCTCCCTTCCTCTGTCGCCTCCTTGTCAAATGCAAATCAGTTTTACTCTTGTAATGTAGAAAGATGGCAATCATGTAAGCCCATCTTCTTGCATTTTATGTGCCACCCAGTGCCATGTTGCTCCATCTATGTCTGCCGCCTGGTCCACAGGCCATTAAGATTCAACGAAATGAGGCCCAGCGGCTGCCCGGCTTGGACTGTTGATGCATGGTTGTCACTTTCTCTGTCTGCCAACATTTCTTTTTTCTTTCTTTTCTTTTCTCCGCAGGTCTTTTTCGCTGCCCACTTCATGGCCAAATTTACAGTTCAAGACATCAAATTTCTTACCCTCTAAGGCTTTATATGCGTGGTATCATGTGGAGGGCAAACAGCCCAAGTTCACTTTAAATATACTTAAAATAATGATTTGACCGACATGAGCATTTAAATGATCTTGGCCTTTTGGGTCAGGCTAAGTAGAAAACTAAAGAAAGATAGAAAAAAGTAAATTGGAGGAGTGAAAGCTGTTTGGTTTTGGCTGTTCTCTTGTGCATGATGATGATTGAGTTAAGCAATGCCCCCTATATAAGTGAAACTCAACTGTTCTTGCCTTTCTGCCTCAAGACTTGAGATCATAGTAAGCTCTTGGTTTCTCAGTAGGAAGTCGGAGTGTCTCAAGATATTGGAAATTTTCTTTTTACTCTTTAGATTAATAACCATTGAGTTGTCTCTAAAATCATCTCTCTGTTTCAGCTTTTCTCTGTTGTGACGGGTTCTTTCCGCATCCTCCCAGCTGGTATGTCGTTAATTCCTCTTTTATCTTTGGCCCCATGTGACAACTTCTATTGATCCATAGTAGCTAAAATGTTCGCGAAGTAACAAAGCAACAACGAACATATCTTGAGTGAACTTAATGAGAATTTAGAACAAGATCCGATTTTGTAGCTAATGGTCGACCGTTATAATTGTGCAGATTATTATTAGTACATGATGGGCGTAGGGAACACATTGGAATACATCTCAGGTCTGCTCGGAGGTGACCGCAGTCACAAGAAGAAGAAGAGGAAACAGCTCCAGACGGTGGAGCTGAAAGTCAGAATGGACTGTGATGGGTGTGTGATCAAAGTGAAGAAGGCTCTTTCTTCTCTAAAAGGTCTGTGCTTGGACGACTGTTCTACGTACGTTGATCAATTACACATAATCAAATGTTCTCTACCAATTAACGCCAATTCTCTCATATGGGCAGGAGTCAAATCGGTGGACATAGATAGAAAACAGCAGAAGGTGAGTGTGACTGGGTATGTGGAGGCAAAGAAGGTGCTCAAGCAAGCACAGTCGACAGGGAAAAAGGCCGAGATATGGCCTTATGTTCCTTACAACGTCGTTGCCCACCCTTACATAGCGCAAGTTTACGACAAGAAGGCGCCCCCTGGTCATGTTAGGAACGTTGAAGCAGTGAACGTTTCTCACTCTGGCCCCAAACAAGATGAGCAGCTCACTTCCATGTTTAGCGACGAAAACCCAAATGCTTGCTCCATCATGTAGATGAAAACTTCATCTTAATTGTGGCTATAGCTTGCTAGTCTTTGCTTCTGGTTCAGAGCAGGTTAATTTTTTTCAAGCATTTGTATAGATGTTGCCTATTTTTCTCTGTTTGAGAATTACTTTAAGATAAATATCAGCTCTATGATTGCATTGTGAGCGGTTGCGCGTGAGTTGTGCAGTAAGACAGCTGGGCCTCCTATAAACTGGATTGGGTAGATTTCCATGTTTGTACATGATCAGATGAATACTGGAGTATCGGCTAAAGATGTACTAATATTTTTATTAATATTGTATAATGGAATGCTATAAAAAAAATAATTATAAAGTACCTATTTCTCACGTATGTTTATGACTTTAGCTTTTCATTTAAGAGAAAATAATAATGATTAAAAGAGTGGTTTCGTGTATTATAAACGATTCAAAGATAACTTGGATGATATTTATGCTCTACAGTGGCCAAATTCCAGCTGTCCCCCTTGGCTGAAACCGCTGAAGGCACAATTTTTTTTTTTAAATGATAGCTTTCCACCCAAGTCTAATCCAACCCAGGTGAAGGTGTAGTTAAAATCATTATACAAAAAAAATTGTAGTTAATATCTAAGTGGCCACCCTTAAATCATAAAAATGTATTATAATACCATTTAACTTTATCTTTATTCAAAGTAAACTTGCACGAAATGAGTAATTTCTAGAAATTACATTGCCCTTGTGTATTGCGGGTACTGTTTGTTATATGTTCTCATGTGGTTATTAGTTGCTAATAGATCAAAATATATTTTCAAATGATTAAATACTTTTAAAAATTATATATAGTTTTCAAATTATTTTCAAACAAATACAATCTTTTCAAAAGAGAAAAAACTTTATATAGTTTTCAAATTATTTTCAAACAAATACAATCTTTTCAAAAGAGAAAAACAAGTAGAATTTTATAGATGAAAGAAGTCTTTCAGCTTAAAATGACAAATTTTGAACTCATTCGGATAAAAAAACCTTATTCATGTCTTTTCCACGTATATCTTAGACGAATTATAATACAAGTGAATAAGTTATCAACGGCGACCAGTACGAATATGTTATGTTTGTCAAAATGATTTGAAAGTTAATATACGATGCTTTAATTTGATGATGATCTTCCATTTAATGCTTCCCAATGTAATTTTCTCACCGCCCGTAAGATATATATATATTAAAATCTGATCACCTTTCAAATGAATAGGCTTTATAACAAGAAGCCATCTGGAAGTACAAGAAAGTATAATAAAAATGATGAGATATGGAACAATAATATTACAGACTTGTTCTTAGAGGAAGCACAAGTGTTCGATCTGCGGTGGAATATTATGTTAACTAAAGGTTGAAGTTAATTGTGGTTCACAATTCAAAGCAAAAAAATGATGCAACAGCTGCACATGTCCGACACTTTCGTGACCTTTGTTAATACCTCATGCTCCTCTCTCTCTCTCTTTTTTTTTTCTGAAATTCATGCTCCTCTTTCTAGTGCGACTCAGTGCTACCTTTATATAAATGTGGAAACTGGCCTACTTCATCCACCCATGTCATTTTCCACTGTTCCCTACGAGTAATAGTAGAAGAAGCTAAAACTCTGAAGCATATTTTCTTCACCTTGCATGGAATAGCTGAAAATACAATCGACAGTGCATACACAAACTTTCATAGAGTTTCATATATCAATCAATCATCACTCACAATTTATTTTAACCCAAGCATTCCAGAGAGATTGGAAAGCTCTTTGTGGCCAGCATTGGAACTAGAGTTCCAAACCCTACACATCTTGGAGTATTGGCAGATGTAGTTTACATACTTTAACATGCACGCATATAATTAGTCCATGTCTGCTCTCATGGCAAAGCCCAATACCAGAGCAGATTATTGCTACTAGTTACTGATACATTTAGCGTTTACCCTGGACTACAGGCTTGCTTTTACAGCTTCCCAACTGTTAGGAAAAATTTTTCCTTTCCAATCTTGTCCACAAGATTGGCTAACTTGAGCTTGTGTATGACCTGCCACCCTGGATTCACTATAGCAACCTGAAATTACAAGATTGAAAAACAATAAAATGATCGGAATTTTTTTACCTATTTGATCATGACATTATAAAACGCATAATTATAGAATAATACTTCGGCCAAGTAGATCTTACTTCAAGTTGATTGTGTACCAGCTTCCTGTGCATTTCTGCAAGGACTTGAATACCAGAGGTTTCGATGTTTTTCACGTCTGCCAGAGTGAATATTTATTACACTCAATCAAGACAAACAGTATAATTTCTAGTTATCATCTTGGCAAAAGTTCACTCACTTGAAAGGTCGATAATTACGGTATGCAGCTTGCAATCTGGGTTTTCTTTGGCATCCTTTTCTTCTTCGTTTACCCAGCTCATGATCCTGAAATATTTGGCTCTCAACCATGACGAATTGGAACTCCTCACGTTTGTTATAAATATCCAAGCTGCATGTAATTTCCTTACCTTTCTCTGATGAAGTTAGCATTAACGAAGCAGATCAAGTCCGAGTTGATGCGAACCACAAGCATGTTTCCAATTCTATCGGCTTCAGGATATTGATTGATACTGCAAAATACATCAGTTCCTTCAACTCTTCCTAGAATCTCCACACCAGGTCTGATGGTGTTCAGTATGATTCTTCCAAAGGAAATGATCACCTAGAACAAAGAAAGAAACCCATTATGATAGTAACTATTGCATTTCTACTTCTATTACAGAATGGTAAGAGAAGAAGGTCTTGTTTTAATATCATTACTGCAACAAGAAGGCCAATCTCCACTGATTTAAACAGGACGCCGACGAATGCTCCTAAACAGGTGAGGAAGTCGAATTTGTCGACTTCCCATATGTAGCAAGCTTCCTTGATGTCGATTAGCCCAGGCAGGGCTGAGAGAATGATTGATGCAAGAATGGACACTGGAGTGTAGTACAAGAACTTAGTGAGCAGCTCCAACGCTACAAAAACAGTGATTGCCATGACTATGTTCGACACGGTTGTTTTGCACCCCGCGCTGAAATTCACTGCCGTCCGAGAAAATGAACCTGAAAATGATGCTCGGATTAAGATTACTGCTTGTAATTGCAAAAGGGTCTATAACAATTTTTATACGTACGAAGTTACCAAAAAGGTGAACGAAGTGGAACTCGCCGAGAATATTATTTTGATGTCTTGTAATATATAAGTTTAGAATTAGATTAGATTGAATTTTAAGCATGCCATGTGCCGGCCCCTAATCCGATACCGTGGCAGGTAAAGGTTGTATCCGTTGTTTAATGGGAAACACTAAATCTCACCAGTGGCAACATAGCATGAGCTCATTGATCCTCCAATGTTCATGAAACCCATAGCAACCATTTCCTGGTTTCCACTCAGCTGGTAACCGTTGATAGATGCAAACGATCGACCAACCGCTATTGCCTCCTGCCATTATTTCATGGGTTGATCAATTTAACTATACCTTCTTGCTTTGAGAAAAATGGTGTAATTTAGTAGACTGAAGTTGGTATTAAAATGGAATGATCGGTAAGAAAAGAAGCTGCAACAAAGCAATTCTTCTTCTTTTTTGCGCTCACCGTCAGAGCAATTGTTGCACTAATTAGTCCAATTTTGGCGGCTTCTCCCAAGTACGGTTCAGTGAACAACAGCATGTGAGCTGAGCCCGGCATGATCCCACCTTGAACATGTTTCACTGTCTTCACTCCGTGCTTGTCGGCTTTTGTGAGAATTACAATCAAGGTTGATAAAATCACAGCAAGTAGAGGAGCAATGGCTGCAACCCAGAACAGATTTTTCCTTTTCTTACCCTGAGAATGATTCGAAGCCATGTCAATGCTCAGTGATGAACTAAATCACCTATATTGACTAGATCATTTCACATCTTGGTGGTGAAATATTATCCAGCTTACCACAAACCGAGCAACGAGAATGAAAATTAGGAATGTCGAGCCAATGAGGAAATTAAGTGGGCTCCACTGCAAAGTTTTAACACATGAAGAGGTGGTTAAGGCTTCACATGAAAGCCAAGTAAATTACATGCCGTAATAGGCATTCTTTTTCCCATTGCATTCTAATTAACAACTTACAGGTTGATGAACTGCAGTCCAAACAGCCTTGAGGACAGAAATCACATCAGTTTTGTTGGTGAAAATGCTAATGCCAAGTAATCCTTTTAGCTGCTGAAGTCCAATTACAATGGCTGCTCCAGCCATAAACCCCACAATTGCAGCATGTGAAAGGAAGTCCACAAGGAAGCCCAACCTGGACATCAGCAGATCACAAATCACATCACATCGACCTTGTGAAGAAAGGAGCTTTCATTTCTACACTTCACGCAACTCATACCTGAACAACCCAAATGTAGCTTGAAACAACCCCGCAAAGAAAGTTGCAGTGAACACCATCTTCTTATAGGTTCCAGGATCTGCCAAAGGGTCCACTACCTTCTGAACCATGGAGGACAAAAGGAGCGAAACCACAGCCACCGGTCCAATGGCTATCTCCCTTGAGCTCCCCATCACAGCATAAATAAGTGGTGGAACTATGCTTGTATCTGAAACAAAAGGTGGTGATCACCATGTAAATGTACACATTAACATTCCCAAAAGCTTTGGCTTAATAATTCAACTCACAAAGGCCATATTGGGGATCAAGCTTTGCAAGATTAGCATATCCAATGCTCTGCGAAAATGTGTATACCAAGATCATTTACAAGGAGAATGAATTACAAATAAAATGAACCTTGGGTGTGCTCATTAATTACCTGGGGAATGCTAAGGCTTGCAAGAGTTAAACCTGCCATCAAGTCTCTTTTGAACTGATGGCGCCCATACTTCAATCCCCAGCGGAGAACAGGGAACAATCCTTGTAAGAACATGAAAGCCCTTTTGGCGGGAGGTTGGCTTTTGAACTCTTTGTACTTCTTGCCATTGGGGATAACTGCTTCCTTGAGACAACAAGCAATCTCCTCCCACCACCTTGGAGGCTTCTCGGACTTCAAAACCATCCCGGCCGTCTTAGCCTGTGGATGGTTGCAGCTTTCAATGTCCAGCTCCTCCATGGGGATCTCATGAGTAGGTAGAAGGCTCATACTGTTGAGCTGATTTGAAGTGTTTGGGAGAACCCAAAAAAGCTTTAATTCGAAGTGTTTGGGAGAACCCAGAAAAGGAAGCTTGAGGTGATTGGGGGAACTCGTCTAGCTGCTGGACCACCGCAGGAGCATCAAATGTCCTGCGAGTGTGCCTCGCATCTTGAAGGATTTTCACTTCGTCATGCTAATTGCTAAGCAATCTAAATTGAAGCAGGCGAGGGAGGGGACCATGAGAGTTTAAGTCCACGGCAGAAGGCGGTAAAACTTGGATGAAGATGTTGGAGAGTGTCACTCGCATATGTAATGGCTCGATGATAGAGTCTTATGATTGTGGAGTTCTTTGATTGGGAGACTCGTCACTTTGAAAATTCTACTGTACTGATCACTCTGACTAAGCATGGCATGTAGTTGAGACCACCGTTCGCAACGAGGGATGTTGCCAGGGTCCACTAGCATTTGCTTTACTCAGAATCATATACGGTGTAATTGACGTGCCTCTCTGTCAAGTATAGATATTCACTTACAGCTCCCAATCAACTTAGTGATAATATTTAAAGACCTGTTTTATTATGTCATATTTTTATACAAAAAATATTTAAAGTACATCCAACGCCCATATTCAACACCTATGTCCTTATATAACCACCCAAATTAAATTTCTTAAACACTAACTAAAACTTATATTTATAACGTGAGCGGAAAATGAAGCTATAACATGATTCTTTTTGTAAATACATTGCATTAACTGCATGGATTTAGCCTGAGAAAGGGGTCAAAGATTCAAAATGATCATATCTTTATCTTTAGTATAACCTAAGTGCAAACACTCAAATAAAAGGTGAGAGCAAGATACTTCGGATGAGCTTGCCTTTTCGGTTGAGATAACACCATTGGCTAAATTCAGTGTTCAATGGCAATATTGATTCCACCATCTGAGAGTGCATCACATCCTAAGGAAAAGAAAAAAGAAAAAGTCCGTGACATTGACTGTACACTTGGTAGTTCTTATCCGTAGTTGGTCGCAAGCCACTGCTAGTAGGAGCCCGCGGGCTCAAAGCTTGCCAATTATGAGATGGATATTGGAATATTAACCGGCACGCTTTGTATCAAGGCCGGTGGAGGAGCATTTCGGTCATTTTCCTTCGGAAAAAGAGGATCATCTTGGCCCCTCCGTCATTGATGTTATTGTGCACATAGCACAGTGGCTATGACATCCTATTCCAATTTCCAAGTGCCGGTAGGTCATCGCTGGGTCGGTGCCAAAGTTGATGGATGAAAATGAACTGTGTGTGCGTGGGAGCCTATCCTTCTCCCAGGCCAAACGTACGTAGTGGGATAGAGGGTAGTACAATGTACATCATATCATAAAATTAACCTTATTAAAATTAATATTAATGTAATGTATTATCACAAAAAGTACTTTTGCAATATAGTTTATATTTAAATTAATTATAATTACATTTAAATTGCCCACACATCTTCTCTCTAATGAAAAAAATACCTTTTTTCTTATTAATTAGGATTAAAATACGGAGGTTTTTTTTCCTTGTAGAAGAGCAAATGCGTATCCCACGTGAGATAACCACGATTATTTTGTGTTCTTATTTGAATGTAATCATAATTGTTTTAAATATAAAATAATTAACTTAATATTACTTGTTATAAAAAATATAATAAATATAACTATTTTTAATAAGATTGACTATTTTAAAATTATCATGTAAATTACATTCCTTTCAACCCATTAAACAAACGCTAAAGATAAAAAGTTGTTGACACACTTACTTACGCTACACTCGCCTAATTACCTAAACTCACCTAATTATTAGAGAAATTTCAAGCTCCCTCAAAATAGGGATTAAACCATCTCTTTGGATATATATATATATATATATATGGAAATAAGTTTATTGTGCTTGAGCACAGGCAGCTTGCCTGTGCTCAAGTTTGATCTTGGCCGTTGGATTAGCATCCAACGGCCAAGATAAAAAAAAAAAGAGGGGGTGGCCGCCGGCGCCGCCGCAGCAGCGACGGCGGAGGGGCGGGAAGGGTGCCCGGCCACGGCGACGGCCGGGGGGGGGGCGGCGGCAGGCGGACAGGGGTCGGTCCAGGGGGCGCGGCGCGGCTGGGTGGCGGGCGGGGGACGGGGGGGCGTGGCGCGGCGGGGTGGGGGACGGGGACGGGGGACGGGGGGCGTGGCACGGCGGGGTGGCGGGCGGGGACGGGGGGGCGCGGCTGGGCGCCCGTTGCCGCAGGGGTGGGAGCCGCGGTGGGGAGGGGCGGGGGCGGGGAGGTGGGCCGCCGGGGTGCACCGCCGCGGCCCACCCCGGCTTCGGGAGGGGGCGCGGCAACGGGGCAGCGGCCCCGACGGGGTGGGGGTGGTGTCGCCTGGCGGCGGGCCGGCAAGGGGAAGAGGCGGGGCGACTAGATCCGCCGCCCCGTGCCGCTGGTGGTGGGGGGAGGGGGTCGCCGCGAGTGGCCGGGGGCGGCGACGGGCGGGGCACAGGCAGTTGCCAACTAAGGCAATGAACGATTGTATGAGTTGAGGGAGTAATGACTTGGGGCTGGTACAAATTAATGGCCTTAGTCAACCCTTCAAAATAGTTAACCTTAGTTCAAGTCTATATAGGTAACAAATGTGTGACTAATTTGAAATACATTTATCACATATATGCCTTAATAGATGTCATAGCATAAATATGTAGGCAATATAGGGACCCAAAGATTGAGCATATCTCACAATCCACCAACTATTTTAAGAAATATCGTATTATGAACTTTTTTCCTTTGCACATGGCCTATTATGTGTTGGCAATTTAGTACAGTCCCATTATCCAATATAAATAGCTTTGGTATTATCTGTAATGATTCGATTTAAATACAAACTAATAAGCCTCAGCCAATCTTCAAAACCCTAACATGTAGTTGTTTAATATGGTGACCAATTTAGAGAACTCGCATACATCTACACAAATATGGCCTTAGGATAACAATAACCTTGTTTTTCTCAACCTTAGCAAAATTGGAGCCCCTTGCATAAAAGAAAACTTATTGAGTCGTCTACTTCATTGGAAGAAGAATGACTTGACTCATTTGACGAAGACTACTTGTCTCTCACTAGAATGAAAAAAATTATAGTGGAAAATAGGAGGGCCACGTAAAAGCGCAAGTTGTAACTTCCACTTGAGGATTTTCACGAAATATTAGGTAGAAATATTAGGATTTGTTCTACCAATACTATTTTGTTTAAGTTTTGCATTCTTTCTTTGTCAAATATATACTATAGAAGGATGGTTTTTTTCGCTTTCGTGGCGTTTCAGCTTCTCTTAGCCCTATAAAATCCACTCCTTTTTCTCTTATTTGCCTAAAATTTTTTACTATTGTCTTTTACTCACCTAAAACTTTTCCTCACCGTTTTCTCCTTCTTCTCATACTCAGTCTAGAACTCTTCATTTGACTCTTCATTTGCTTCTCTTACTTGTCTAAAGCTCAATATTAGCTAGTATTTACTTTTCATTGTTTAAAACAAGCTTTTTCAACTAATTATGTATTAATATTTAATATTTACTTTTAAAGTTTATTCATATAATTTTTGCTTTTTCTAATTTCAAATTGATTTTAATGAGTAAGATATTTTAAAATATATTTGAAAAAAATGTGTTTAAAATTAAATATTTATTGATATTTTCATTTCAAATTACTTTATATTTCTTTATATATTATTAATTAAATTAAAATATATTGTATATTAAAAATAATAAAAAATTAATGTACAACTTTAATTAATTATAAAACATTTGGGTATAATTTTGGTAATTAAAAGTTGAGGGTTCATTGGAAGTTTGAATTTTTTGTGTGAAGACAATTTATATTGGGTATTTAATGTAAATATTTAGTTTTGACCTTCATAAAATTATATTTATAAAAAAATTTCAACTAATAATTTGTAGATGTTATTTACAAAGTTTTGAAATTGTAAAATTATTAGATATTTATTTATTATTATTTATTTAAAAGAAAATTTTTAATATTTTTAACATTATATATTTTTAATTCTTTTTAATAAAATTTTAAAAAGTTTGTCAGAGCGTGCATTGTGCGGGTCCAAGCTAGTTGTTCTATATGATTGGTTTATTTTTTTAGAAGCTACTTAGTGTTTAACTTACATATAGTTCATGATTTCTACAAAAAATAGTACTCCTTACAAGTGTTTAATTTATAAGCGTATAG
Source organism: Piper betle (assembly GCA_033002965.1). Classification (NCBI taxonomy): domain Eukaryota; kingdom Viridiplantae; phylum Streptophyta; class Magnoliopsida; order Piperales; family Piperaceae; genus Piper; species Piper betle. The sequence continues at coordinate 5,463 of JAURVB010011277.1, read as the reverse complement.
GTATGATTCCAATATCATAAATATATTATGTAAAAATGAATTTTATATGGTTCTTTTCTTTATCAAGATTAAGATGGAAGCTTTAATTTAATATGCACGGTTGTTCTTTACAAATAATAATCACAGCAAAAAAAGGTATTTTTCTGCCCTATAAAAAAATGCTATTTTCCATGTCTTCTCCCCATCAATTTTTCCCGTAAAGAAAAACTCTAATTTTATTTTTCTTATATATATTTTGAGATTTTTGAAAGTGGACATGTGTTAATTTTTTAAACTTGTTGCTATGTAAAACGTCTCGACACAAAATAGCATGATTTGTGGTGTTAACTTTCAAACTTTTTTAGACCCATTTTTTTTAATGTTTTAACTTTCAAGACTTGGGAGATTTTTTGACATGAAACAAAAAAAGAAAATTAACACATATCACCTTCAAATATATTTAAATATAAAAAATAGAGTTTTCTTTAAGGATGAAATTAGTTAAAAAGACTAGAGAAAATCTCTTAAAAATATTATTTATTTTTTGTAATTAAAAATCTTTGCAAAAAACTTTTAATTTAAAAGTGTATTATATAATATTTATTTATTTTTATCATCTAACTATTCATATAATCATATGGCTGGTAAGGATGGGAGGGAGGGTAATTGAAACTAAAACTGTGAATCTAATGCCCAAGTAGTATAAATTATATTTCATTGTAAATTATTCTTTCCATATGAAATTAATATTTCACTCTGGAAATCACTTTGCCCATATAAAATTGATAAAAAGAGAAAAAAATTAAAAAATACCTTGGTAAGTGAAGAGCAATGTTTTTAAAAACTGGACTAGTTATACAACCTATTGGGTCAAATTCTGGTCGGTATAGACTGAAATCATACCCAGTTTTGTTCCAACTTTGGAGGAAAGTTACGAATCGGCCAGTTTGCTAGTATGACCTAGTTCAATACATGGTCCTGCTCAATTCATGCTAGGTTTGCCAATACGGCCTGGTAACCGATTGTGCAGTCCTCTGCCGATGGCTCCGAGAGGTGACTCTTCTTTTAAATAAAAATATTTTTATACTTCCTCATAAAATTTCTTATAAGAGCGCTAATTAATATAAGTAATACTCGTTACTTACGTTCTATTATCTATGTAGGTGAGAATTTAGAGGATTGAGCATTGTTGGGACTGCGAAGGAGTAGCAATGCACTTACGCACACATGTACCTGCTGAATGAAATTAATGTTGTTGAATGATGAATTGTTGTGAATGATGCAAATTAAATGTCATTTCTGTGAATTGATAAAATGTTTTACATGTGATTAAAAATTGTGAATAGAGCTGAATAAGTTGAGTAATGAAGTCTAGACTCAGACTCAAAAGATCAGAAATGAATAGAATGGAAATGTTGAAAGAAAACATCATGTTTGTGATATACTTTTCCTCTGTTATTTACACACACACACACACACACAGATATATATATATTACTTGTTGTTGACAGAGTGGTCCCTATTGCACATTAAGAGGAGACTCTGTTTGTTTTATTTTTAAAATAATTATTTTTTTTAAACTTTTTATATGTTTGGTTTGTTTTGCACATGATTGCATATTATAGCATGCATCTAGAACTACGATAGTGCCTAAGTATCTCATTCATGCATTGAATGTTTGCATCACCGTCTTGAGACGCTGATGTTAAATCTGAATCAGCTTAACCAAATTAAGTAGAATAATAAATGGTTCAGTTACCGGTGATATTTCCAGCTTTGTTCGCAGGCGAACTGAAACAGGGTGTTATAGTCTTTATATTAGAGCTAACCCTTGGTTGATTAAGATAGTAGATGTTTTGCAAGTTACATGTGTAACACCCCGTTTCGGCTCACCCGTGAACCGACCCGGAAATGTCACCGGCGACCGAACTGTTCACTAATGTACTGATTCGGTTAAGCCGACCTAAATCTGCCCTCGGCGTCTTAAGATGAGGATGCAACTATGAGAAGCATGAATGTGAACAATTGGACTTTAACAGAGTCCTACATGCATGTGATGATATGCAAGCAAAACAAAACCATTCAACAAGCAAGAAATTTAAATAAAAGTTTATTAATATTTACGGAAAAACGGACAGAATCTCCCCTAAAAGTGCAATAGGGGCCAACTTGTCCACAACAAGGGTATATAAATATTTTATCAAAATATGGCAATACATTACAATCTACTATGACATTCAGTCATTATCTCTTTCGTTTCATCTGAGCTGAGTCTGAACTCCAAGGCTCCCTACTCATTCACAATTATCCGCTCGTCTCATAAAAAGCAATTTTATCAAGACAAAAACATTCTAATAATCATTCACACAACATTAACACCATCATTATACATTACACGCAGCAGGTACATGTGTGCGCAGTTCCGTGCTGCTCCTCCGCAGTCCCGACAGCTTTCATCGCTCGCATTCCCCACCTATATATATATAGAAAAACCGTCAGTAACGAATGTTACTGCCCAGAAAATAACGAATATTAATCTGGCATAGGAGAACAAACTCTCCTGTTGAATCAAAGCCATATACTTTCTCAAGAAGTCTCATCAGGGCACATATGGGAGCCGTCGCTCTCGGGTCGACAACATCCCCCTTTCTTTCTCATTCTCATACCTTGGCCATTTCTCTATCGCTTCTCGCATCAAATCTCATTCCTTTTCGCCCTCTATACCTTTCATATTACTCCTGGCCTTGAGCACGAAGGCCGAACACTCTCAGGCAGTCGCCTTTAGTACCCTTTGAACCACAAGTCTAAACATGCGCTGCATTGCAGTACCCGTAAACCTCCACACTTCTCTGGGTTTGAGGAACTCAAAGGTGGAGTTGTCCGGATCCTTCGAGAACGGAGTGAGTTCTCCCCAGCTCCAGAGCTCGCTCTTCCGAGCACACGCCCTATCTGAAGGCGTGACCGTCAATAACCCTCATTCCATCTCTCACTGAAAACACAAAAACTATACATATATAGGCCTGGGTTGGGATTTATACAATAGGCCCGAAGGCAACTTGTGGTGGATCTTAATTTCGAAAACTGACTCGAGGGATCTCATCCTCGAGGGTTATAGGGTTATTAATCCGAACAAAACTGTTGGCTAGAAGTGGGATCCGATAAAACGCCACTTAACTCGTCCTGCACATGATAAACGGACTCGGTAGAAGCTCCAAACGGGTCCACGCGCTTAGGCGGCGAGCTCCTATGTCGTACCTACACAATCAAGCTAAAAACTAACGCCCGCATGATGAATCATACATCCTATGGCATGCACACACGATCAACATAATCATGCATCAATCATCGCACATTCATCCTAAGTCAATTCTAGTGAGTTTTCAATCTACGTCTCATGAAATCAGGGTAATTAATTAGTTCACCTAATTAATTCCTTACTTTTCCATTTGAACACTCATCAATCAACCAATTTCATAATTTTTATTAAATTACACACAAACATACAGACATGTCAAAAACACGAAAATTCATCTAATTATCTAGTCTAGCATGCTTCCCTAATAATTATAAAATTTAAGAATTTACGTCGGAGTAATTTATACCTCGTGTCGTCGAAAATCGGCAATGGCTAGGGTTTCTATTTCGTAGCTCGAAACTCGAATTCGGCACCTAGCGGCATCCAAAGTCCGATCGGATTCGACAGGGTGTATTCGACAAATGATCAGGCGAATTTCCCACGAATCCAATTTTTCAACGGTTCCGGCGGTTTTCCAGTGAGTGTCGGCGGTTTTCCGGCGATGATTCTAGACGGGGAAATCAGGGGGTCTATCGGCACTAGCTCGACGAACTTGGTCCGATGGTGGTGTCAAAAAGGGTAGCAGGGCGGCGATGGCTGTCGGCGACGGCGTCAAAAACAGGCGGCGGCGTGCTCCGATCGGGGCTATGGCCAGCCTCGACGGCGGTCGGGATGATGGGGGAAACGTCGGTGACGGCGAGAGGGTGAGACTGGTGGTCACAGCGGCGGCGGCGCGGCCTGGACGGTGGCGAATCGACAAAGGGGGGCGTCGCGGCTTGTGGAGCGATTTCGGCGTCATGGCGGCGAGACGGTGGCCGGGGTGGGTCTCGGCGGCACGACAACGGCACGGCGGGGTGGGACGGCGTTAGTCGGCAGCTGTGCGACGTCGGCGATGGCGACAACGACGAGCACAAGGCGGCGGTAGGGTTTGGGTGGGGAAGTGTCGGGAAAGGAGGTGAAATACTCCAATGGCAAATATCGTAAATAAGTATTGACTTGATTCCTACTCGAGTCAAAATAATAACTAGTTCGTAAAAAATTCTAAAAAATTATAGAAAAATCTCATAAAATAAAACAAATGCAATAACATCCAAATGACATGCTCTATAACTAATAACCCACCCGAATATAATCCAACACGTCCTAATCCATTATTCGGCCTAAAACTATTTCTACGATCCAACATATAAAAAGAAAAAGAAAAAAATGCTACATACTTTCACATATTCTGATAACTCATTTCTCACCATCTTCTCAACGTTATCATCATATATTCAGGTGCACCTAACTTTCATCTCTCATAACTCATGGTTGGCCTCGACTCAGCACGCGGTTCATAAAACCGACTCGACTCGAACCAATGGTTGAACCGACTGGTTCGGTAGCGTAAAACCCTGACTTGAGTCACGGGTTTTACAACATGTGTGCAAAAGATGCTCTGAGTTGTGCCGACATGTATTTTTTTGTCTTAATATTTTTGGTTTACAGATTGTCTTACCATATAGTGGTGCAATAGGGTGTTTAGGTTAGAGTAAGGATTACTAGCCTGATGGTGAAACAGACTCGTAGGACCCAAATTAGGACCCCATCCCCTCCATTGCCCATACAAGACAGTCTCAGCAATGGTCACAGTGACACAACATCTAGTTGACTGAGGACTACCATGCCACCAGGAGAGATTAGTGTGCCAGTCTCACTTAGTCGATGCAGTGAGAGCCATTGCCATACAGTCACCATCGTAGCTCTAGTCGACAAGAGAGAGATGCAGCGATTGCCAGATTGAGTGAGGTTTAGATACAGATGTAGTAAAACCAAGAGGAATTCAGAAAAAAACTTAGACAGATAGCCCTCTTAGTAGCTAGAGCTGAGAAGAGACCGGCAATGGATGATGAGGCACGAAGAGAGCCAGTAGTTCCCATGGGCCCTCCTCCACTGCTGTAACAGAGAACTACTCCAACAAAGACTCCTCTATTTGGCCCATTTCAGGCAAGAATGCGACCAGATGTCAGTGAACCTACAGTAGTAAGTAGCAGGCAGATTGCAGGAAGAATGAAGCTATAGGATTTGACAGTGTACCTGTAGGTACAAGACCACAGTTTCTGCAGTATAAGCTAGGAGAAGGATCTAACAGATCAACGGATGTAAAGAATTTAGAATTGTAGCAGTATGAAAGGTTCGTGAAGAATGAT
>JAURVB010011276.1:7500-28408 GCA_033002965.1 Piper betle | reverse complement strand
GCCTGTAACATGCCGGTTCGGTTCACGAGCGTGAACCGGATTTGGGGTGTTACATCAGTAGTGCCCTTCAGAGTGTTCACGTGGAGTATATGATGTTTTCTTTCATATGAGAGTTTGCTCTCATAGCCAGCTTGTTATAGTTATTTTATTTTCCGGACCAGTAACACTTGTTACTGACGTGTTTTTATACTATATGTAGGTAATAATCACGAGTTGGACGAGCCAGCTTGGACGGAGGAGCAATGAGGTCTTGTACACACACACATGTTAGATTTCTGAATGTTTAATTTTGTGTTATTATGTTATTATATTGTGAATGACATGTTCAAATGCATGAGACATGATAGAATGTGAAATGATCAGAGTAGCGCAGCAAAAGTGTGATGGGTTAGGACCCAAAGTTCAGAGAATGATGAATATAATAGATTAGAAGTATGTGTGAATGCTATTGTTGCTATACGTATATATGTTTGGAATATACGATTTTGACAGGGTGGCCCCTAATTGCATTTTTAGGGGAAATTCTGTCCCTTTCATTTTAGAATTTTTACTAATTTTGATTGTAATTGTGTTGGTGTGAAATTTAGGTTGCATGTCATCCATGTAGTAGCATGTTAGGGTTTTATGAATTTATTCATGCATGACAAGTCATATCTACATCTTAAGACGCCGAGATTGGATCCGTATGAGTTAGGTTCGGGTTAGCCGACCTAACCGGGGCTGGTAACATGCCGGTTCGGTTCACGAGTGTGAACCGGATTTGGGATGTTACATACAGGGCAGGGGAGGGCGCCGACCGAGGCAGGCGGGTCTTGGGCCGCTAGATTTTGCGCTCACGGTATCACACCTCTCTCTCTTTCTATATATTATTATTATTATTAATAATTTACAAATATAATCCACGAATAGCAGAATCTGTTTCTCCGAAACCCCACTCGGAACTGCGCGGGCCCCACGCGCCTCTTCTACGGTCAAAAGGAGATGAGGAGCAAAGATCTTGCGATCTTTGCCATCCCCCCAAACCCCCTTCCCATGGCCGCTCCCCCGCCGGAATCCACCTCCTCGTCGGCGGCGTCGGCGGCGTCGGCGGCGTCAGCGGTAGCTGCGACGGCGGCGGAGGAAGAGGTGGTGGTCGCCGAAGGCGCGAAGGCGGGAGACGGAGCGGTGGCGGAGGGGGAGGAAGAGCGGAGCGGGGGTTGGAGGAGGTGGAGGAGGAGGAGGAGGAGGAGGATGTCTGTAGGATCTGCAGGAACCCCGGCGACGCCGAGTACCCGCTGCGGTACCCCTGCGCCTGCAGCGGCAGCATCAAGTACGTTCATCAGGATTGCCTCCTCCAGTGGCTTAATCACAGCAACGCCCGGAGCTGCGAGGTAAATTGAAAGGCCAACCTTTTTTCTCATTTCTTTCCTGCTCTTTTCTTTTCCTTCTCTGGTGGTGGAATTGTAGTTTGTGAGGGATTTTCGGCGGTGTTGTGCGCGTCGCAGATACGAAAGTTCTAGGGTATTTGTTCGTTGAATGCTGTCGAATTGTTAGTTTCTTGTCATGCAATCAATTTGGCGGTGTTATGTGCTTAGCAGATGTCAATTTTTTTAGGTTTTTGGTGGATGTATGTTGTTTTTGCTGGCTGAATATTATGGAATTTGTTGTCCATGAGCAATCATTTTGGTGGTGTAGTGTGGCAGATGCGGATTTCAAGGTTTTGTGGAAATTATGTTATTGTAGCTTCTGAATCCTATTTTAAGATCTTACAATAATTAATTTTTTTCGTTATGCTTGTTAGATAGTATAAGCATGATGATTGTTTTTATGCTCTGACGCTTTGACATTATATATCTTTCAGAATTATTCATTTTCAGAAATTTCAAGTTTGAAGAAAATGAAAATTTAGGAATAAATGTTCTTTAATTCATGATAGCTTTTATGATTCAAAGTCTCAGGTGAAGTGCTGTTTGTATGCATTTTTTAGTATATTGCAGCTCTATATGTGTAGTAGGAGTAGAGAAGTGATAATAACAAAGAATTCGTGATGCCTGTCAACTCTTGTACTATTCTATGGGCAGCATGCTGACATTGAAGTTTGTAATTTTTAATAGACATGCTTTGTTTTTGTGATTTTAAGTGACCTTTTATTCTTTTGTGCAGGTTTGCAAGTATGCATTTTCATTTTCTCCTGTTTATGCAGATAATGCACCATCAAGACTCCCATTCCAAGAGTTTATACTTGGGATAGCCACGAAAGCTTATAATGTGCTTCAATTTTTCCTTCGGCTGGCTTTTGTTTTATCAGTTTGGCTGCTTATAATACCATTCATCACATTCTGGATCTGGAGGTTGACCTTCGTTAGAGGGTTCCATGAAGCTCAAAGTTTGTTTCTTAGCCACTGTACTGCTACTATGATTCTTACTGATTGCTTGCACGGATTCCTTCTATCTGCGAGCATAGTCTTCATATTCCTTGGAGCTACTTCTTTGAGGGATTATTTCAGAAATCTCCGTGAGCTTGGAGGCCAGGATGCAGACAGAGAAGATGAAGCCCAAGATAGGCAGGCTGGGCGTGCAGCAAGGAGACCTCCTGGAGCGCCCAATAGGATTCAGGCTGGGGAGGCAAACAATGAAGATGTAGGTGGTGACCAGGGGATTGCTGGTGCTGGTCAGATAATTAGAAGGAATGCTGAAAATGTTGCCGCCCGTCTGGAGATGCAAGCTGCACGCCTTGAAGCACATGTTGAACAGATGTTTGATGGGCTGGATGATGCTGATGGAGCAGATGATGTTCCTTTTGATGAGCTTGTCGGCATGCAAGGCCCTGTTTTCCATTTAATAGAGAATGCTATAACTGTAAGTATGGTGTTGTTTTTTTTTTTTTGATACTAATCTTGTAAATTATGAGCTAGAAACCCATGTTCTCTGGTGGTGGGAGTTCTTTTTGGATCTCTGGTTTGTTTGGCTTGCTTTTATTTGGTTTCCCAAACTCATATGATCACTTCACCTTTGTTCTGCGTAATTAGTTGGGGTATATGGATTTAAAGCCTATGAAGTATTTAAGAATTTCTTCTTTTGGTTGAGGATCAAATTTTCACGTTTGGAAATATTTAAAACAGACTATGTAGTTGTTAGTGGCGTTGCAGATTTTATGCTAGCTTTAATGTTTTTCTAGAATGATTCTCTTGGAGGCTTCCTAGATACTAGTGTGGTATTAATTTACCATTGTATTTTGTCTAGAGACTAGTGCAGCAGGGTAAGGCTGCTACACTAGACCCTTTGAAGTCCAATGCTCCCTTGGACCCTGCACGTTCGGGAGACTTTGTTTACTGGGCTGCTTTTTAATGTATTTTGTCAAAATGAAGCCCTTGAAACATGTTTTATTGAAGCTTTTGAGTTGAAATTAGATGAGGAAAATTAGTGGTAAGACAAGAAAACTAGAGGTAAGGAGCATATTTTGGATTTATGTCTTGATGAATATATGGAAAGATATAAGGACATGGAAAGCCTTTGTTTGTAAGCCTATAATGCCATTAGAAAATAGAAAATGTAGATAATGGGACCTATTTTTGTTTGATGTAGAAATTCTTCGTGTTAACCAATTATTTTCAGTTCATATTAGACTTGTGTTCATGCTGTGATTTTGTGTTGCAAATTTGTGTCTTTTGTTGGCGATGCTGTATATTTCACTTGTAACGAGAGAGGCCAACTGCTTCCATATTTTCAACTGTTGTGGCCTGCTATTTAAGTAACTCTGTTGTGCTTAATGTTCAAATGACACTTGGTTTGTTAAGATACCGTGCTTTGATAAGAATACCATGGCGTGATTTTTTTTTAAAGCATCATCTTAGAATACATAATTCTTTCGACTGTGACATATTTCTGTATTTGTTGGCAGGTTTTGGCTAGTAATGCAATATTTCTTGGCTTTGTAATCTTCTTACCTTTTTCACTTGGGCGTCTCGTTATGTACTACATGTCCTGGGCTTTCTCAGCTACGAACTCGATCACAACAACCATACAACAGGAAGCAGCTACTGGCTTATTTAATGATACACTTAAGAGCTGCAGTTACTGCAGCTACAAATATATCATCGACTGGGACCAATGATTCACTTGATAGTGTGGCTGATGCGATTGCTGATACTGTTAAAAAAATTTAAGCCATTTAGAAGTTTCAAGTACCTTTAGTTCCCAAGATCCAGCTGAAATGTTGAAGGGCATAAGTGGCGGTGCCTCACAATTTTCTGATGTTACCACTCTCTTTGTTGGATATGTATTTATATTTTCCTTACTTCTTCTTTACCTTGGTTTTGTGGCATTAATTCGTTATACCAGAGGTGAGCCATTGTCAATGGGAAGATTTTATGGGTTCACTTCAATAGCAGAGGGCATTCCTTCTTTGGTTAGGCAGTTCATTGCTTTGATGAAGCATCTGATGACAATGTTAAAGGTTGCTTTTCTACTGGTGATTGAACTTGGTGTGTTCCCCCTTATGTGTGGTTGGTGGTTGGATGTTTGTACGATTAAAATGTTGGAAACCAGCATCTCACAAAGACTAGAATTCTTGTCATTTTCGCCTCTGGCTAGTTCTTTGATTCATTGGCTTGTGGGCATTGTCTACATGTTACAAATTAGCATCTTCGTCAGCCTTCTTCGAGGGGTATGTATGAACAGTTCATTCACTCCCAAATTCTTCTTTGGTGTATTTTTTGGTGACTATCCTAATTTGTGATATTCTGTTGCAGGTTTTACGGAATGGAGTTTTGTATTTCCTGCGTGACCCAGCTGATCCTAATTATAATCCTTTCCGTGATTTGATTGATGACCCTGTGCATAAACATGCACGCCGAGTTCTATTATCTGTAGCTGTGTATGGAAGTTTGATTGTGATGCTCGTATATTTGCCTGTAAAATTAGCAATGCGGCTGGCTCCATCAGTTTTCCCATTAGATATCTTGTAATATTTCTTCCTTTTAATAATGATGCCGAACAAAATTTCTTAATTTAAATTTGTACCAATCAGTAACCATGCTATGTATTTGCAGGGTTTCAGATCCATTTACTGAAATTCCTGCAGATATGCTCTTGTTTCAAATATGTATTCCATTTGTAGTTGGACATTTGAAGCCACGAGCTACAGTTAAAGCTATCCTTAGACAATGGTTTTCAGTTGTTGGTTGGGCACTTGGTTTGTCAGAATTTTTGCTGCCAAGGCCTGAAGACAACAATGGTGGGCAGGAAAATGTGAATGGAGAACCAGGAAGATTGCGTAATGTACGACATGGTGGACCTGGTCAGCAGGACAGAGCATTAGTGCCTCTTATACCTGCTGAAGATCAAAGGGTGGGCAGCAGAGATATTTTAGAAGATCCTGATGCAGATGAGCAGTCTGATGCTGAGTAAGTAGTTATATATGAGAATTAGTTCTTTTTTACATCATGCATGGTTGTACACGTGGTGGTTTAATAATTTTTCATTTTTCTTCCATGCTGTGAGTGATGACAATTAAACTGTTTGTTTTGGTTCGGCATATTATTTGTGGTGTTAGCTGTTTTGTTTTAATACACGTGTGGATTGTTGTTACATGCTGTTCTTCCTCTTGATCATTTTCTTCTGCCATCTCTCTTTTACTTAACCATCTAAAACTATATGTTTATTTCCTGAATGTGGTCGGGCAGTGTTCGATCTATTGAAGCTGTGATACCATGTGTGTTGCATTTGAATCACTAGAGGCTAAAAATACTTTTAAGTGTAGCCTGTGATTTCAATACAAGAGACATCTGCTGTTCTTGTAAACTTGAATATTATTTACAAAAAGTTGAAACATAAAATATTTACTCTTTTGGCACCGATTTCTTTCGAAAATTTTGGTTGTAAACATTTACCATTAATTTTGTAATATTTGCCATTAACTTTAGCTTGTAAAATATTTATCATCAACTTTGCAATATGTACATTGTTTTATGAATGGCAACTGGTTGATTATTTTGTCTGTCATATGAATCTGATGATAATTTTGTTACTCATGCTTTAGTGATCAGGTTTATGTCCCACAAGGCGGTTCCATTTTTTTTTGTTTAAACTCCTGCATTACTATTAATGGTGTTTGACATTAGCTTTACTTGCTTTCCAGATACGGTTTTGTTCTTCGCATTGTTCTGCTGCTGGTCCTGGCATGGATGACTTTACTCATCTTTAACTCGGTCTTATTAGTGGTTCCTGTTTCAATTGGACGAGCAACATTTGGTGTTATCCCTCGACTTCCCATCTCTCATGGGATCAAATGCAATGGTATTATATCATTTTAAGTCTTAACGATTACATCTTGTGCATGTGGAAATGCACTCTTTTTAATAGATTAGCATTTTATCTAGCTTCTCTTAATTTGCTAGATCTGTACGCATTCAGTATTGGTTGTTTCATTATATGGGCTTCTGTTGCCGGTGCACACTATGGTTTAGAATATGTGAAAACACAAAGGGCCAAAGATCTCATTATTCAAGTATGGAACTGGAGTGCCATTATTCTCAAGTGTTCTGCCCTCTTATCCATATGGGTAACAACTTAATTGTGCATAAAACCTTTGCTGTTTGTTTGTATGATTTTTGAGCAAATTGGGTAATCATTTTTGTTGGTTGATTGGTTACAGGTGTTGATTATCCCAGTACTGATTGGTTTATTGTTTGAGCTACTGGTTATTGTTCCTATGCGGGTTCCAGTGGATGAGAGCCCAGTTTTCCTTCTTTATCAGGATTGGGCATTAGGTATCATTTTTCTTAAGATCTGGACTAGATTGGTAAGTATAACACCTCCCTTGATGGTTGACATGCTCTATAAAGCATTGAGTACCCATCTCCTCTTAAATTCTAGTCTCTTCTGTTTATCAGCCTTTTGTACTCCTTTACCTTGTCCACAAGCTTTGATTATCTATTGTATGTTGTTTTTGAATGGTGAGAATTTGCAACCAATGATAACTGTTGCTTGGTATACAGAAGCTTTTATGTACTTAACATAAAGGAGGAACACCTTTTTCACAGCAGGGTCAAACCTATGTTTCAGTTAACATAATGCCTTACTGTGATTATCTGATTTGGGCAGTTGTTTAAACCTTTTGACTTCCATTGTTTTTAGGTAATGTTGGATCAAATGGCACCTCTGGTAGATGAAAGCTGGAGAATAAAGTTTGAAAGAGTAAGAGAAGATGGATTTTCTCGTCTTCGTGGTTTGTGGGTGTTGCGTGAAATTGTGATTCCGATCATGGTGAAGCTCCTTACAGCCCTCTGTGTACCGTATGTATTTGCTAGAGGCCTTTTCCCTGTATTTGGATATCCCTTGGTCATCAACTCTGCAGTATATCGATTTGCCTGGCTTGGTTGTCTCATCTTAACGGTCACCTGCTTCTGTGCAAAGAGGTTTCATGTATGGTTCAGAAATCTTCATAACTCCATTAGGGACGACCGCTACTTAATTGGCCGCAGGCTTCACAACTACGGTGAAGATACTGTAGCTAATCAAGTTAATGAAGAAGAGACTTATCCAGAAGGGCAGATAGAAGATGCGGGATTGAACTTGCTGGAAAGGGTGATAGACGATGTTGGGCTGAACTTGCTTGAACAGGAGAATGAGGAGGGTCTCAGATTGAGAAGGCGCAACGGTGTCAACCAGCAAGGGCAGGCCATTGCGTAGCTTTCTTGCCATGAGCAGAATGTGAAGAACTGTTTCGTTAAAAGAAAGATACCCAAACATGGGCATGCTGGTGAAAATAATCAGTTCCTATATTCACTCTACCAAATTGGATGCGGCCTCCCTTAAAGCGAGTCGATAGTGATGTAAGACAACTTACCCCAGTTGAGGTTGTATCATTCAGTGTGTAAATACGGTTCTTGTTACATCTATAGTGACATTTCAAGTATACTTCATTAATTGTTCTAAAATCAGTCTTAATTAGTTTTTGGCAGGGACTAATTTGTGTGTGTATGTGTGTTTTTTATTTTCCCTTGTTTCTTTTTTCCTTTTTTTTTTGTAATTTTACGGTGATGATGGGGATATTTTTTGGTTGGTAATTATTTGATGAATATGTCATTTTTTCTCTCGATGATAAGGGCGAAAATGACAGGTATAAATGTCTATTACTTTCTTGGCATTCAGTTGTTGAGGCTGAGGGAATAATCGTAAATGCAAAGATATGCTGTAAGTTATGCGATATTTATTTTGCCTATTAGACTTGAATTTATGAACATGCTGGTTAAAGACACCAACATTTTTTAGACTACGAATCCTAGATGTAGCACCAACTTTTGTAATAAGATTGCTTGTATAAAGTTTAACTGACAGTGATTCTCATTACTGGTCAATAAGCACTATAATGAGCTAATGTCTTCTGGCCCTACAACTTGACTATTGTGTGTAATGACCCTAATATTTTGCTACTTATAAAGGCAGGCATCAAATGCAAAAAGTAGGCAACACATGATGTGGTCAAAAAAGTTATTCTGTTCTATTCTTTCATGTCAAGCAATGACAGTGGCAAGACACCAAGTGTTTGCTAAATCAGCCGATCGGATAAGCTCGGAAGTCGCCGGAAAAAGTTGAGACTTGCCGGCGGCATTGGATCCCTAAACATTGGATGCCTCAGAAAGTAAAACCCTAAGGCCACGGCCACCATCTTAGGTGGAACCGAGTACAACACAAGCGCCACCATTAGACAAACTCCTATGAACAATATTGTGGCCCTTGGGTCCCTCCAACTAACCAGAGCCTGGACCCGCTCGCCTTGGGTTGCGATGTCTCCCAGAACAGTTTGTATCCGACCGGCAAGCACACGTAACCGGTCATACCGGGCACGGATTACCTCTGCTGGTTTGATGGAGGGGATTGGGTCGAACTCCTCGTCCAGCTCGTCCGCGTCTGCCGAGTCAGCCTGGGAGAGTCTGATGTCCATCCCGGCCGGGATCTTGGGCTTGAAACGGTAGTACCATGCCCCTACGAGGAACACATAAAGGAATAGGGTTGGCACTATGAGCTCAGGGTACCAGACCAGGACCAGGTAGAGAAAGTGAACCAAGACGGTTGTGACTGGATTTCTCCACCGTTGGATGCCGTTGGTCCAACGGGCCAACCCAACGGCCCAGCCCATGACTGCCATGATCCTAAACCAATTTGCCTTGCTCTTTCGCATGCTCCAAGCGTGTGAATCGGCATCAAGCAAGTACTGAACCACCTCTGATCCGAGCGGCGGTTCCGACCGGGCCAGCCAAAGTGCCACCATCTTAATGGCTGCACCCCGGAGGGCTTCCTGCTGCACTACTGCAAGAGGGCGGAGGTAGTGCATTCTCGGCAATAGCGGCTGGGAGTAGAGGGTGCAAGTGTCGGGCAGCATCGACGGGCAAGCAAACCGGACTGCCAGCTCAATCTCGCCCATTTTTTTCAAACCAGACCGGTTCAACACAAGTAAAGGGTAGGAGCTAGCGTAGACTTTGTTGCTCTCTAATGTAGACACCCGTATTCTTACCTTTCCGATACGGTAATCTGGCTTGTCCTCTCCGAACATTCGCCAGTTGTCGAATACACCCACGGTCAGCACCGTAGAAGGATCAAATACCTGCCATGTGTACTGCTCATTCCATCTTGGATCGAGATTGTCCGTAATTGTCCGTGTCCGAACCCACTTCTTTCCATATTTGGCAACACAATAAGCATCGGTAGACCCCGTGGCTCCACCGTTACTCTTCGTTTTCATTGGCAACAGCCCCCGGGCGCCAAGTATCCCCAGCTCAAGAACTCCCACCGGCGGCTTCCACAGCTGCTTTGCCGTCGGACGGAAGTCGCTGCACACGTGTGCTGCCTCATCCAGAACGTGGTACCCGCCTTCAAGGCAGATCCGGAGGTGGATCCGGCCACAGCCAACAGAGCCGGGTCTACCTCCGTCAAGATTGTGCCACTTCGCCGCCACGTGGCGCTCATCCATTCGTTGGTCGACCGTATTAAGGGGAATGATGACATGGCCGAGTAGTGAAGGTTCCTTGGACGTGCGATCCTCCACGAGCACGGTTAATTGATCTTCCAAGGGTTCCCCTGCCACAAAAATTAAATCCTCGTGCCATGAGAAGGCAGACCCATGGTGACCAGACGAAGCGGGTCTGCGGGTTCGCGCAGACTGGAACCCTAACTGACCTATGACTCGGACATTGGGCGACGTCGAAAATGGCCCACTGGTGTGCAGGTCTTGGGCGTCCATGACTGTGACCCTTAAGTACCAAAGTTTAGGAGATTGATACACTTTAGACCGGGTATGGGCAATGTACTGTGCGTCCGAATTCCACGACTCCGGGAATGCATCATCCGCCTGAGTCCCAATCCAAACCGACAACATTATGTCCCCACTTACCTGGCTGTCACCCTCCAGCCGATACCACCGTGGAGCCAGCGGGCTGTCCGGCGGGTCTCGGACCGGTACATCTGATAGATCGAAGCACACGCCACCCAGGAATGCCTCCACTGACCCATCCCATATCGATATTTCCAGCGTTGACCCGATCGAGTTCTGAGGCAGTGCAAACACCTGGTGCCACTCTAGATTTGGTGGGCCTTCTCCCACCCGGTGATAGACTGCCGGCTTCGACCGGGCAAAGTGTGTGCTCGCCCGAATTTTGACATAAATCTGGTCGCAGGACACGGACATCCCACGGGCCTTAACAATCCGGACAAACAGATACTGCATAGGCTCCACAAGATTGTGGGAAGAAACACGACCCGAGTCAAACCGACCCGGTATGACCCGAGGAGCGAACTCACCTTTCACTTGCCGGAAAACGCTCACCGGGTCGGGAGTGGTCTGCATCTTCCTCACCTCCGGCTGCTCCGAAACCTCCATTGCCGGCGGAACCGGCTCCATCGACTCTACAACATAGACATTTGAAGGCTCATCCACTGCCGCCGCTCCACCTTGGTCACGTAACTCGTTAGTTTCCAGTGCCGCCTCGGTTGGCACCGGGCAACAACCTTTATCAATCTCAGGTGGCAGCTCGGTTGCCGGAGGAGCCGGCACCACCTCCTCCTTCTCCGGCGGCAGCTCCTCCTGGTGCTCCTCGACCACCTCATCAGAGTAGTAAACTCTCATCCCAAGCTCCCCTTTTATCCAACTAAAGACACTCTTCTTCTCCAGTGGATAGTAGATGAGCCCCTCGCTCCCTTTCATGGAGAACTGGGTACCATACACCTTCACCCTGCCAAGAAAGTGGTTCTTCTTGCTGTTACTGCCGCCAGTGCTGCGCTTGTCGTTGTACACCTCGATATCGAGCTCCTCGGAGTCCATGGACGCCGGGTCGACGACCAAGAACTCGATCTTCTCATTCCAAACGGGGTTTAGGTCCCTCGCCACCGTCCTGGTTCTTTTCCTCTGGCCATCGAAGTCGGCGACGACGTAGGGACTGGAGCTGCCCTGGCCGTCCTTGGGGAGGAGGTCGCGGGCTTCGACGATGTCGACGACAAGCTTTCGGACAGTGGGGGCAACGGCCGGCGCGGGAGTTGCCATTATTTCATGAGGTTTTATCAAGTTGGGGGGTGGGTGGAAGGAAGGTAGGAAGGGAAGAAGGAGAAGAGAAAAGGTATTGGGGTGCAATTGGTGATGGTATTATAGCTTAACTTCTCTTCCTTTCTCGTTTTTGAATGGCAATATCATTCCACCGTGCATCGATAATGGTCATATGACCAACTTTTATGCTGTTTTCATGGACTTATTTTGAATAATTGCATTATGGGTTGCGTTATGACAAGCAACATATTTTATAATTTATTTATATATTTTTTGTGAGCCATTAAATTATGTGAATGAACAAAATTAAACTTTTTCAAAAATAGTTAGATGCCCTTCCAACTTCTGGGACAGCCGGATTTGAAAGTGAAGGTTTTAATTAAATTCATTTAACTGGATGCTCGTTTTTAAGCATTCTCTTTATACCTATATTTTCATTTTTTAAAAATGTCTAACTCATACAAACACTACTCTTGCACTTTTACATGCTCCTTTTACGATGTACAATTGAAAAACTCATAGAAATATGATGGGTAAAGTAAATGCCCGACTAATACTATTTTGCAAAGAACTACGAAAGTTCTCCCTATACCCAACGCCTATTTATCATGTATTTTTAGATGGTTAACTAATTTTTTAAGAAAGCTTAATCACATTATAAAAAAAGGATTATTCTCTTGAAGAGTAAATAAAATATCACAATTACTCAACTAGCTTGTGAAGTATTATTCTTGTGTTAATCCATTTTATTGATAATTGGCATTTTATAAGAATGGTTTGAAATATATTTATATGTCGTATATACCATAATGATGCACTCTTCTTTAGTATGTAGCTATGCAGCGTTAAAAGTCGATTTATGTCACAACCAAATTACATTAATTTATCGAACCTGCGCAATTTAGACAAATTTATAGATTATCTACACCATTACACTAGTAGAAAATCAATCGACCTGTCAGCCACGGTTATACCTGTGACTAATTCGGCACCGCCTTGCCAGCCACTGCTGCTGCCTTGCTGGACCACCACTCCCTAGCTGTTGCCATCGCGAGTGAGTTTTTATTTTTTAACTTTTGTTACAAGATTCATTTGTCACAGTTAAATGGTAGTTAAATTTAACCACGGCTTAGGCACAAGAAGATGGTGGTTAAGTTTAACCATGGTGTTTCGTGGCTAAACCGTGGCTTCAAGTGTAGCCATGGGTAGCACTGACAATATTAAATTTAACCACGGCTTAGGCACAAGAAGAAAGTGCTTATATGCATCCACATGTGTGATGTGAGATGGGCAGAGGAAAGGGGAAGCATATGTGCTCATGTGGATGGGTGTTGGGTGGGAAAAGATTTGGATTCCATTCCTTCTGAAGAAGCTGCTTTCATGGGCAAGCATATATTAGCAGTTTGCCCTTGCTGGGTTTGTGGGCAGGGAATAATTTCTTGTATGGCTCTTGCATCCTTTTCAACTTTCCCATGGGAAGGGAATATGAATATGTACTACTACTACTCTACCACTGCTGCTCCTTTGACAAGGGCGCCAATATTGTCCTCATGCATGGCTGTTGTCTTCACATTTTCTTCCCCTCAATCTTTTTGTTCAATCTTTCTGCCTTTTGGCTGCAATATTGTTGATTGATCATAAAAAGTGATGGACCGGTGATTGCGTTTGAACGTCTAATTCGGTGGAAATGCTTAAAATATGCGTCCGTGTTCGTTAGGATCGATGTAGTAATCATAAAATATCAGCTTTGTAAATTTACAATTATTAAGTTGAAACCAGTTCAAGTATTTGTCCCCCCCAAAAAAACATTTCAATTTGTGAGCAGTTTAAAACGTCAAATATTAGAATTGTTTATAAGTTGTATTGACATTATTTGTCTCTTATATTAGCTTGTCATAAATTCCTAATATTTTTTTGTGTTCGATAATGACTTGTGCAAGCACTTTAATGGCACAGTTAAAATTTTCTTTTGATATTTAAAAACTCTTTGAGTTGACTCTACTTCATGATTTTTCAAGTTATATTCCATGCTTGCCTACACTATTTGATTTTATAGTTAACTCCCATTTAAATAATAATGGTTATTAAAATATATCTTGCTTCTCTTAGTTTAGCTAAACCAATATTTTAAAGCATTATATGTCATATATTTATAATTTTAAAGGGTAAAAATATGCAATATATACAAATTCTATATAAATTCTTAGTTTTTGACTTGAAAAAATAGTATAATAAATTCGTAGACTTGGAATTGACTTCGAGTCAATTCCATTTTAAAACATACCTAGTCAAGTTTAAGTCTCAAATTTTTAATATATGCTTAAAAAGTCTTAAAGGTCAAATAAAATCTTTTTTTCT
Organism: Piper betle; assembly: GCA_033002965.1. NCBI lineage: Eukaryota > Viridiplantae > Streptophyta > Magnoliopsida > Piperales > Piperaceae > Piper > Piper betle. Next base: position 14,532 of record JAURVB010011276.1, on the reverse strand, counting down.
CAAAAAATTCCCAAAATAGTTAGAGATGGCATTGACATTAATACATTTTTTCCCAAGATAATAGATAATTAGAATTGACATTGTAGTCAACTAGTTACTCTCAACTCTCAACTTATATATATATCTTATAAAGAAAACTAAAATTTAAAACAAAACTTGCACAATTTTTTAGTTTGGATCCTTCGAATGCTGGGTCTTTTGGTTCGCGATGTGAATTAATGGGTACCGTAGTTGCATTCGTCCATTCGAAAGAATTCTTTTTCAGCAATGTTGAGAGGGGTGCAGCCAACTTCCCCTAACCTTGGGTAAACTTTCTATAATACCCCATAAACCCTAAAACCCTATCAAATCTGACTGTCACAGGTATAGGCTATGGCTTCCACCATGAAATGATCCATATCCACACCATCTCCTGAAAAATTATGGCCCAAATACCGAATTTTAATTTGTCCAAAGTTGCACTTTTCTCGTTTCACTTTCAGCTGATTGTTTCTAAGAATGATAAAGACCCTTTGTAAATGATCTAAATGCTCTGTCTACGTCTCACTATAAATCAGTATGTCGAAGAATACAAGGACAAAACGACACAAATGCTCTTGAAAAATCTCATTCACAAGAGATTGAAAGGTGGAAGGTGTATTTGATAGTCCACAGGGCATTACTTAAAACTCATAATGGCCATGATAGAGTACAAAATGCAGTCTTGAGTACAAATTCTTTCTTCATACGAATTTGATGATAGCAAGATCTCAAGTACAATTTCAAAAAATATTGCACTCCTTGTAGTTCATCGAGAAGTTCATCAATACGGGGAATTGAGAATTTGTCTTTGATCGTCACTTTATTCAATGACTTGTAATCAACACACATTCTCCAACTTTCATCCTTTTTTAACCAATAATACTAGTGAAGAAAAATAGCTGTTACTTGGATGAATTATTCATTGCTGGAAAACCTCCCTGACCTGTTTTTCCATTTCCAATTTTTGTTAAAAGGGATACCGAAGCTATACCATGATCACATGATCTCACAGGTGGAAGAGAATTCAATTCTTGGAAAATATCCTCAAACTCATTCAGTAAGCTTTTGATTTGTGACAATTGCTCAACTTCCAACTGTGAAAATTCTGCAAAGCTGGATGCTCTCATTTAAAACAAAAATCCTTGAGTAGGCTTAAGAACAACTCTATCCATGGTTTTGGAGTCCACGCACCAACTAATCAAATGATTTATTCCCTTAAAATTGAGCTCCTTGCCTCAACAGTGAAAGTCGTGGTAAGATTAGCAAAATCCCAAATTATTGAACCTAGAGTTTGCAACCACTGTGCTCCCAAAACCACATCATAATCCGGTAGGGGAAGTAGATAGAAATCTGCCTGCACTGTTCGTTTCTGTATTATGATGGAAACATTATGGCAATACCCTTGGCTTTTTAGCTTTTCTGCATTTCTTACAATAACCTTCAACTACTTGTTCATGGATATTGGAAGCTTGAGCTTACTAACCAATGAAGTTTTCAGGAAATTGTGGGTACTACCTGAGTTAAAGAGTACTAGCACCTTTTGTTTGTACAAAATTCCTTCTACTTTCTTAGTCTGTGGAGAACTGGTACCTGATAATACACGATATATATCTCTGGTAAAATCTCTTTAGTTTCTAACTTTTCCAATGACTCTAAAGCATGCACAACTTCTCCACTTGTATCCTCTTCCGTCTGGAACCAATACCCTTCCAGAATAAACAACTTCTTGCAAGCATGTCCTCGCAAGAAATTTGTATCGCAATGATAACAAAGTCCCTTGTCTCTCTTGTCCTTCAATTCAGCAAATAAAATTTCTTGGTAAGGAATAACAGCAGAGTTTGTAGCAATTATGTTGGAATTAGCCACTGCTCCTGGTGCCGATTGTGAATTTGAATTACTCGATTTTTGTAAGAACTGTTTCTTGGCTCAAACAAATAAGCAAATCCTACTGCATCTTCCAAGGTGGAAGGTTTCCTTGATTTGACTACCAATCTGATGACTTCCTTGAAACCGTTTGTATATGGATGACTTGCTGCGCTTTTGGAAACTCGCCAACTCTAGACAAAAGCTGATTAAATCTCTTTGTATAGTCTTTAACTGTTCCAATTTGCTGCAGCCTTATTAGATCCCCATAATAATCCTCGAATACATGTGGTCCAAATCTCAAACACGTGCTTCAATTCTTCCCAGGTAGGTGCACGATTCTTTTTCTTAAAATTGTGGAACTAAAGTTGAGTCTCACTAGTAAAATGTATAGAAGCAATGACGAGTATGGGTCGATGGCCGGTAGTGAGGTGGTTACGATCGTACTGGTCCGGTGGTCGGAGGATGGGTGAAGGCTCGCCGGAGGCAGCCCAAAGTTGCAGTGGCGCTAAGGTGAAAAAATCTGAAAATTGTGGGAAAACCTTGGAAAAATAGATGGGAGGAAGCTAGACGGCTCTAATCTTGCCACGTCGCCCGACAACTCATAGGCTTAGTAGGGTCCACCTAGGGTATATATATATATATATATATATATATATATAAAGCTCGAGTCGAAACCGATAAAAGTGAAAACTAACTTGAAGCCTAACTAATGCTCTACACATGGAAATCAATATAATAAAGCTAAATGGGCGTCATAACTCTGAACACGATCGGACAAGAATTTGAGGCATAAATCAAGGTGGGCCCACAAGGGTAATCTGATATTCTGAAATTCTTATGATGCATGCAAAAGAGGTACCCCGAAAAGACTCAAACAAACAATAAATACTACAACAACCTAAATCCAGCCCTAAAACCTAGGGCCAACACAAACAAAAATTGGTATATCTCATATATACATTGATAACTCATGTCTATTATGACATAGCTGAAGTTGTCATCTATATATCAAACATACTCAGCTTCTATAACATGCACATACAATCATCTGAGCCCCATACTCATGATCTAAAAGTTAGTCTAACTTGAACCAACTCAAACCGATTTGAAACTGGCCATGTAAAACCCGTAACTTTAGTCATAGTTTTACATTAGCGAACCAGTCGGTTCAACTATTGGTTCGAATCGAGTCAGTTTCATTAACTGCATATAGAGTCGAGGCCAGCCGTGAGTTTTGAGCGATGAGGGTCAAGTGTACCTAAGTATATGATGATAACGTTAGAAAGATGATGAAAAATGAGTTATCAGAGTATATGACAGTATGCAGTATTTTGTTTTATATGTTTGGTTGTAGAATTATTTTTAGACTGAATAACGCATTAGGACGCGTTATAGAGTAGTTTGGGTAGGTTATTAGTTATAGAACATGTCATTGTCATTTTATGGTGTGTATTATATTTTATGAGATTTTTTCCTATTTTTTGGGTTTTTATAGGATTTATTACGAGTTAGCTACTATTTTTTACTCAAGTCGGAGTCAAGTCAAATTTTATTTACAAGGCTACCCCGAGACTCACCCTCGCCATTTCTACCCCAAACTCCAATCGCCGCCCTACACTGCCCCCAACCTCCTCGTCAATGACCCCTCCTACTGCCGAACCACCGCTGATTGACTCTGCCGAGCCCCGCCGTGTCGTCGTCGTGCTGCCGCAATCACCCTTGGCCGCCTCCCGTTCTCCACGACACCGATTCGCCATGCGATTGCGCCACTCTCCATGTAACACCCCGTTTCGGCTCACTCATGAACCGACCCGGAAATGTCACCGGCGACCGAACCGTTCGCTAATCTACTGGGTTCGGTTAAGCCGACCCGGATCTGCCCTCGGTGTCTCAAGATGGACATGCAAACATGAAATGCATGGATGGGATGCGTGGGTTCTAACGTAGTCCTACATGCATGCTATGATGTGCAAGCAAAACAAAACCATACAACGACAAGAAATTTTTACTTAAAAATTATTCACTACAAGGGTATATAAATATTTTATCAAAATACGATAAAACATGATAACCTACCGTAGCATTCATCATTATCTCTTTCGTTTCAATTGAACCGAGCCTGAACTCCAAACTCACTACTCATTCACATTTATCCATTCATTTCATATCAAGCAATTTATCTAAACAAACACATCAAATTATCATTCACGTAGCAATAACACACCGTCATTATAGATTACACGCGGCAGGTACATGTGTGTGTGGTTCCGTGCTGCTCCTCTGCTGTCCTGACAGCTTTCATTCCTCACATTTCTCACCTACATATATATAGAAAAACCGTCAGTAACGAGTGTTACCGGCCCGGAAAATAACTAATATCAATCTGGCACAGGAGAGCAAACTCTCCTGTTGAATGAAAAACCATATACTTCCTCAAGAACTCTCATCAGGGCACATACGGGAGCCGTCGCCCTCGGGTCGACAGCGTCCCCCTATCTTTCACATTCTCATACCTCGGCCATTTCTCTATCGCTTCTCACATCAAATCTCATTCCTTTCTGCCCTCTACACCTTCCATATTACTCCTGGCCTTGAGCACGAAGGCCGAGTACTCTCAGGCAGTCGCCTTCAGTACCCTTTGAAACCACAAGTCTAGACATGCGCTGCAATGCAGTACCCGTGAACCTCCACACTTCTTCGGGTTTGAGGAACTCAAAGGTGGAGTTGTCAAGATCCCTCGGGAATGAAACGGCTTGTACACCATTCCAGAGCCCACTATCGACTCACACGTGCCCGCTCGCGTAGCACGGTAGTCGGATTTCCCTCATTCAATCTCTCACTGAAAACGCGAAAACTATACATATATATAGGTTTGGGTTGGAATTTATACAATAGGCCTGAAGGCAACGTGAGCTGGATCTGAAGTTCGAAAATAAACTCGAGGGATCTCATCCTCGAGGGTTATTAATCCAAAAAAACTATTGGCTAAATGGCCCGAGTTAAGTGGGATCCGATAAAGCGCCACTTAACTCGTCCTGCACATGATAAATCAAATACACAATAGAATAGCATAAAAACAGAGAACGAGTCCTAAACGGACCTGGTAGAAGCTCCAAACGGGTCCATGCGCCTAGGCGGCGAGCTCCTACACCGTACCTACACAATCAAACTAAAAACTAACGCCCGCATGATGAATCACACATCCTATAGCATGCACATAATCAACACAATCACTCGTCAATCAACACACATCAACCTATATCAATTCTAACAAGTCTACTTAGGCTAGTTTGCATAGATCATGATCATTACCTAGTTACCCTAATTAGTTTCTTAGCCTCCATTTTTAACACCACTCAATCAAACAATTTCATATTTCTATTCTTAATCAAACCTACATTAAAAATATATATATATTTATAACACACAACAATCCTAGCATGCAATTCTAATAATCAATATTTTTAAATAATTAAATTACAATAAATTATACCTCGCGTCGTCGAAAATTGGCGACGGCTAGGGTTTCCGTTTCGTGGCTCGAAACTCGAATTCGACACCTAGCGGCGTTCGAAGTCCGATCAGATTGGACCGGGTGCGTTCGGCGGATGATCCGGCGAATTTCCCAATAATCGAATTTTCCGGCGGTTTTCCGGCGAGTGTCAGCAGTTTTTCGGCAATGATTTGGGACGGGGCAATTAGGGGGTCTATCGGCACCAGCTCGATGAGCTTGGTCCAATGGTGGTGTCAAACAGGGTAACCGAGGCGGCGATGGCCGTCGATGGTGGCGTAAAAAATGGGTGGCGGCGGCGGCGTGCTCCGATCGGGGCTACGGCCGACCTCGACGGCGGTCGGATGATGGGGAAACGTCGGCGACGGCGAGAGGGTGGTCGTCGGGGTCACAGCAGCGGCGGAGAAGCCCGGACGGCGACGAAATCCGGCCCGGAGTGGAGACGGCCGAGGCGGCCACGTGGCATCGCGGCGGCGCGCTGGCATGCGATCGGTGGCCTGGGTTGGTCGTGGCGGCACGGCGGGGCGGGGCGGCGTTGATCGGCGGTTGTACGATGTCGGTGGCGGCGGCGACGGCGACCAGCACCAGGGGTGGCGGCGGCTAGGGTTTTGGAAGGGGGAAGTGTCAAGAATGGAGAAAATATACTCCAGTGGCAGTTTCGTAATTAAGTATTGACTCGATTCCTACTCGAGTCAAAATAATAACTAGTTCATAATAAATTCTAAAAAAAATCTAGAAAAATATGGAAAAATTCTATAAAATAAAACAAACACAACAACATCCAAATGGCATGCTCTATAACTAATAACCCACCCGAATATAATCCAACGCGTCATAACGCATTATTCGGCCTAAAACTATTTCTCCGATCAAACATATAAAAAGAAAAAAATACTGCATACTTTCATATATTCTGATAACTCATATCTCACCATCTTCTCGACGTTATCATCATATATTCAGGTACACCTGACTCTCATCGCTCATAACTCACGGCTGGCCTTGACTCAGCACGCGGTTCATGAAACTGACTTGACTCGAACCAACGGTTGAACCGATTGGTTCGGTAACATAAAACCCTGACTCGAGTCACGGGTTTTACACTCCACGATGCCGATTCACTGTCATTTGCGCCTCTCCACTGCCGACGCCAACTGTGGGCCAATCGGATGATTGACCAACCAACCAGCTGACCGGTCATCATCGCTATTGCCATCCTCACCACCACCACCACCATTGGGTAGAGCTTGCCAAGCCGATGCTGACCCATAGTCCTGATTGCTTCACCGAAAAACTGCCAAAAAGCTGCTAGAAAATGATGGAAAACTAGATTTATTGAAATTTGCCAGATTTTCCTTAGAATTTATCCAGTCGAGCCCGATCAAACTTTTGACACAGCCGGGTGCCAAATTTGAGTCTCGAACGGCGCAACAAAACCCTAACCATTGCCGATTGCCGACAATGCGAGGTATAATTAATTTCAACTTAATTTCTTAAATGTGATAATTATTAGCATAACATGCTAGGATTGGTGAATTGATATGTTAACTATTTTATTGTAATAAAAATACGAATTACTTGATTGAATTGTATCAAAACAAATGCTAAGGAACTAATTAGCTAAACTAAGTATT